>BQNB010015440.1:0-10097 GCA_026074375.1 Tanacetum coccineum
TTTCAAGACATGCTGCATGAATTGGGGGAAAGTTAATCTAACTCATGCATACTACAATGGTTCATGTACAAGTAAAGACAATGAAGATCCAAGCTGGAGTACAAGTTTCAAGACTATAAGACAAAGACGTCATCTTCAGCATTGGAAGCGCCTCGGATGTCATTTTACTTTGTTGTACTTGTAATTGTTAGAAACATTGTAAGTAATTCCGTATGCCCACATATTGAGGGAAGATTGTTAGCCTTAAAATATGTCGGCTAATACGGAATTACATTAGTTTACATTAGCCGGACACGCAGGGACTAGAAATGTCAAGTGTAGTAAGTAGATCGTGTCCCGGGCTATATATATCCCCTCCATACTTCCATGGAGGGGTGAGGATAATCATTTGTCTTATAAATGTGTGTTGTTTCTTTCTCTAGAAAACACACACACTCTTTTCTTTCTTTCTCTAATAATATGGCAACTTATTATTTCTATCATCCCCGACCTCCGGATCATGTCTCTTCTTAGTGAAATCTTATGGTTAACAAACTATTACCAACGAATTACGTGTGCATTTCCATAGGCTCAAACCGAGACCGGACATATATTATTTATATGTACATTCATTCATTTATGTGGCACGAAAACCGATTCTTCATGGTTAATATTATATGTATAATGCGCCACCTAGACTTTCATCATTGTGAGGTTATCATCCTCGGTGGTAGTTTAAATATCATTTTTGTTCTCTAAACAAAGTGATTTTCAACTTGTTCACTGATTGCTCAAACATGCCATATAAGGAGGAAGATGCTCGTGATACTATTAACACACTTCAAGTGCTTCATAGTGCCAAGTTTCTTACACTTAATGTGGATTGAGGTATAACTGCATCACTTGGACTGCAAACATGGTTCATGCGCAAGTAAGACGACGCTCGAAAACCGCGTTTTACATATGAAAGCTGAAGAATTTGTGAAGCTTCTGACAGAAAAAAAAAGTTTGGACATGTAACAAGAGGTAAGAAACAATTTTGCTTTAAAAATCTATTATATTTTATGGTTCAAGTAGTTTGTCCAAAATGTACACGATCTTTCTGTTATGATTGTCAAAATATTGAAACAATAGATATGAAAAATAATGATATTGTTTACCGTAGTGGTCGATGTGGTTGCTTTACATGCCTTATAAAATGCACTTTGGGTAATGACTTATAACAACACACTTAACGATGCACAAAACGTTCGAATCTGACCCGTTCTTCTTTAATGTGTAAATAATTATTTTTTTCGTATTAAACGTATGAATCAAATAATTCTTAGAGTAAACTGCAAAAATCATCCCTGTGGTTTGTACTTTTTGACACTAATCATCCCTAACCGATACTATTGGCACTAATCATCCCCGAGTGATAAAACGTTCGGCAAAAATCATCCTTGTGTGTTTTAAATGACATAATTACCCTCCATATGTTTAAACCACATGGATGATTTTTGCAATTTACTAAAAAAAACTAATGTTACAATTATTATTATTATTATTATTTTTATTTTTTTAAAAACATCACTTCATTATTATTATTATTATTATTATAAATTATTTTATTTGTAATTTACTTATTTTATTTTACAAAAAATCATTAGGAAGCCGAGATATCATCTAGGCCGCCACTCCTTGATGTGTGTGTTTATCTGACTGGGGCTTCCGCCTTTGACACAAACCAGGATAGCTGATTTTGTTCCGCCTTCACACGTTTACGTTGTGCCGCATCAATCAACCATCATGGGTTGTGTCAAAAGCAAAAGTCTCAGTCAGATAAACACACATATTAAGGAGTGGGGGCCTAGATAATATCTCAGCTTTCCAATAATTTTTTATAAATCTCTTAAATTTCTAATAAAGTGATTTATAATAAATAATATTAATAATAATAAAATAAGTAAATTACAATTAAATATAATAGAATTAAATAATAATAATAATAATAATAATAATAATAATAATAATAATAATAATATCGGATTTGACGCAAAAGAGTGAAGGCCTAGATAGTATTTCCGCTCCCCTCTAATTTGTTGTAAATTCTATTATTATAATGAAGTGATGATTTAATTAAAAAAAGGTAAAAAATAATTATAATTGTGAATATTAGTTTTTTTTTTGTAAAACTGCAAAAATCATCCCTTGGTTTAAACATATTTTGGCAAAAATCATCCCTTAGTGTTTTAAATGACATAATTACCCTTCATAATTCTTGGTGAGGGATGATTTTTGCCGAACATTTCAACGCTCAAAGATGATTATTGCCAATAGTATCAGTTAGGGATAATTAGTGCCAAATACATATGTTCTCTTTAAAGTTTCCTTAGTGCTAAGTTGAGGATACTTCTTCCGTACACAAACACCCAATAAGTAGTAAATTTAATAGCTAAATATTTAATACTGGTAGTTGATGACCTCATAATAATCAGCTCAAAAATATAAATGTTGTACTTTCTTAGAAAAAGTTCTTAATATTTTAGAACATGTTTTCAAAAATGAGTAAGTTTATCGATATAAACTTACTGCAATCAAGAAACACATCACAACCCTATGGGTGGTGATTAAGCTTACCGTAATTATATAAATCGCATTTAATAAACTCATGATTTCCATATTATAAATATATACATTTTCGATAGAAAAACTACGTCGTTTTGTATCGGGCCAAACCTTAACCCAACTGTTGGGAATTATGATTTGATGATTACAAAACCTTATATGCGACATTGAAGAATGAAGAAACAACAAGGACTTAAGACATCTCAAACCAGTCAATAAAGTAAAGAAGGTAAAAAAAAGGTAATGGGTCAAAAACTACCTTGTCAAGATTGAGAACTATATCAAGTTCGCATACATTGCTGAAGCACTTCTCCGGTGTTTCCATATAGACCGTATGGATCAAAATTATATAATGAAAAGTCAACACATAGGTTATTGAACCTAGAAATATAAAATATCAGATAAAATGATAACAGAAGGATATTTCATTATTGTGAAAATAGTATAGCTTCTAGAGAATGGAGTTAGCAGCCAGCCCAAATTTTTTTGGCGCCATCCACACCGTGCTTCGGCCGGTGATGCGGGTCTCGTAAAGACATCAACAAGTAGTTTTATAACTCTCTAGGTAGTGTACCTAATCATTGTATAGACAAGACTCGTGCGAGGTTTGTTATCGTTCTCTAAGGGAATATATTGGGAAGACTCGAACAGGGCTTAGCCGAGATTGAAAAGAGATTATTTTTGTATTTTTAAATTTTATAAAAAGCAGGTAAAATCAATAGTTTTGAGAGGTTGATTGATTTATTAATTAATTAATACTAAATATAATCTATACTATTGGTGATAACTTTATGATAAGATATTGTATTTACTTAATCATGCATTACTCATTAGATTGTTTCTCCTAATCATGTTGCCTTGCCACACTCGTGATGATCTGTGTAAGTATTTCCTAAGTTATGAACGAATTACACGAACCCGCCATCTATTTAATATTTCGTTAAGGCAACGCACAAGTAAGGTAGTATGAAGAAACTATACAAACCCCTAATAGAGTATAATTAAATGCCATTAAAACTTCTTAAGAGGGGTCCAACCATAGTGGGAGTAAGGTAGTATGAAGACTGTTACCAGATGGTATCCTTTCTACACTTCTCGCGTTTCCCTAAACGTCTATGCCAATTTAATATCTTACGGCTAGTTTTCTAAATCCTAACGCGCACATTCATCACAAGAAGCAACAGTAAAAGGATCTACAACCAACTTTCATGCAATCATAAGTAATACAAGGGAGGGTTTAGCCTAACATGTTATAAAGAAAGCAAGAACATAGATCAATCAAACAACACATAGACATATTGAATGATTAAAGATAAACAATCTTACTTGATTAAAACATGGATTAAGGTCAGTTACAATAGGATTTTTAAGCCCTAAAGACGGCCTAAAAGCTGATAAAGTACTTAGGGTTCGACTCCCAAAAGTTATACAAAGTTACACCCTCAAAACCCTAAATTCGGTTTTGTATATATAGAGAAATCGCTGCGACGGCGTCCAGTTGTAGTAACGACGCCGTCACAAGATGGAATCTTCTAGGTATGATTTAATTCGGTTACGTCCTGACACTGTCGTCAATTTTCTGACGTCGTCACTAGATAGATCACGACGGCGTCGCTTTATGCTTGCGACGTTGTCTCCACACTTTGTGAGCACGATTCTTTAAGAGATTTGGTGTAGGTACGTAGTCTTGTCCGTTTCTTCTCCAAATGAGCCCAAGTCGTGTGTATTTCCTCCAAATGTCATTCAAGTGCTAAAAACCTGAAAACAGACGATTAAACACATAATCTAGGCATATTTTCATGATATAGGGGGTTAAATGGCCCTGAAATAGTGTATAAAATGACAACTCATCAAATACCCCTACACTTGGGATTTGCTTGTCCTCAAGCAAATGGGCTTTTCTACCTAGACAATAGCAATATTGGAGTCATTTAACCTACTATTTAAAAGCATTTTACAACACAACCTTCTAGACTTT
Source organism: Tanacetum coccineum (assembly GCA_026074375.1). Lineage (NCBI taxonomy): Eukaryota > Viridiplantae > Streptophyta > Magnoliopsida > Asterales > Asteraceae > Tanacetum > Tanacetum coccineum. Next base: position 4,565 of record BQNB010015440.1, read on the forward strand.
GTAATTAAAAGCACGGAAAGCATATGCTAGCACCTCACATAAGTGTTTGGGATTCTCTCTTTCACTCGGGTGTATAATAAATTATAACAACTATAGGAAACGTAAAATTAACACTCATTACCTGTCATAGCACATAAATTATCATAGGCTTGGTAAATGATCAAACCTCCACCGCTAGGCGCAAGTATTAATCATTACTATCAAACATGGACCCTTATTAAAGGTTGTGAGGAATATGTGTAAAGAACTATTATTGGACAACGGTAATGCATGGGATGCCATTTGGGGGGGAGTGTATTTTGGGTGAATTTAGATTGGAAGTTTTAGGCTAATTATGAAAAGACACAATCACATTGATTTGGTTGCTAAGCCAAAGACTCGAACAAGATATACAAACTCTACAAAACTCTACATCCATCTCTTTTTTTTCTTGACTCTATGATAAACATAACATAAGCAAATGGCAGCTCGTACATTTTTTCACTCTTTTTTTATATACACATTTTTTACACTTTTGCTCTGCCATTGCTTAAGCATATAAAACATCATGGGGTTTATAGATACACCCATACACTTGAACTTTTACATACTCGATATTTATAATCTAACTAATGACCCGAATTGAGGCGGATCAAAATACATGGAGCATATTAGCTCTATTAATCAATAAGTTACTTTCTCTTTCTTCCCTAATTCTTCTCATAATGAATATACTAACAAAACCCCAATCGTCCCAAAAAAACAGTATTTACAAGGGAAAGGACTTAGCAACCGTGTACTCAATAATTAAAGTTGGGTGTAAAACAATAAAGTACTATATGAGGAGTACATACAAGGTATGCTAAGTGATTTTGGGTGTAACAATTGGTTCAAGGGTGACAATGCTCTTCATTAATAGTCCGGCTTAACCAGAAAATTACGAGAACCGTAAAAAGGATAGGCTCGGAGGGTTGTACTAGGGGTATCCAACACTAAAAATGAGTGCATGGAAATGGTGTGGGATAGTTATATGCTCGATGTGACCATAATAACAATCACAGGTTTAAAACATAGGGTTAATCCTAGTGCCTCTTTTCTAGCAAATCCTAGATATTACTATGGCTGGGTCCTACGGGAAGAATCATAAAAACAAGTCTAGAATTTAATATATATCTGTACAAACTCATATAATTTAATACCGATACCAATGCTCCAGAAAATGAGACAAAGAACATACGTACACATCCGTAACGACGGAATAGACAGATATGACTGCGTTCGAACCTTAACTCGAGAAATCTAAACGAATAAATTATCTTGGGAATCAAAAATGGATACCCGAATTCCTAAGGATCTAAAGGCGAACCTCACATTTTTTAGGGTGGAATTTAGAGGGTTTTTGTGTTAGTCATATACATTCCTATCCATGAGACACTATTAATACTCGGTGTTTGTCGGTATGTGTCATAAAAAAAATTAAATTTAGGTCAAACGCTATGTTTCGATATATTACCCATCATTTTAAGGAACAAGCAAATGGAAAATGAAGGAATAGTTTCTAAGGCTTATTTTTCCCCTACATTTAAGTTGAACATTGTCCCCAATGTTCTTTAGAAGTACCCGTAAAAACGAATAAAGAGAAAAGAAAACAAGTAAAAGAAACAAGTACTCCCCTGGTTTTCTCAATAATAGAGAAGAAATATGCGATAACTGGTTAAATCGTCCTTCAAGAATCGTCTAATGAAACTTCCTAAGAACTTTCAAGCTCATGTAATCAAAGACAAAGACAACTACACCAAGCATAAAATCAATTGGATAGATATAATTACAATTGAGAGTTTAGGGTTTGACTCTATGAAAGCAGTAAAGATAGGATGAGAGTAATGATGTAATCATAGGTTTCTGCAGGATTATAAAAGAATTACAAATTTTAAATGTTGTGCAAATTATTTTTTTGAAAATACTTGAAAAATTTTGAATTTTCCTGTAGCTGGGTTAACAACCCCGTCAGGATAAATCCTGACGCTAGTCCCACTCCCCTGCTCATAGAGAATTTTTTCTTTTTCGTTTTCTTGAAAGAATTTTCATGCACAACGATTATATACGTTATTTTCCTATCTAAATATTGCATGAAACCTGAGATTAGTCAATACAAGTCATATGACTCAAAACTGACGCGAATTAATCTAAACACTTAATTTAACATGTTTGAATTGGTTCTTAAAAATCGGATATTTCTCTTATACTTATTTTGTTGCAAAATACCTTTAATTATAATTAAGACAAGGTTAAAAACAAAGCAAAGCATGATTACAAAATGATGAATTCAAACATAAAAGAATAAATGAAAAGAATTAAAACACAAGACACTCCTAATATGCGATAGAAATAAACATTGGGTTGCCTCCCAAGAAGCGCTTTTCTTTATTTATGAGTCTTGTAGCTAGACTCGAAGTCACACGCTCTTACGTGACTTCTCTTTCATCAGCAATTCCAATCACATATTCGGGTCCAAGCTTAATGGTGTCTCTATAAATTCCATCTTCTAAGTCGGATGGTTTCCTATACCCTCTATCATAGTCATCTTCACTAAGTATTATCCTAGATGAGAATAAGTCATGACCTTTGCTAGATAATTCGCTCCTCTCCGGGTCCTTATATGGTGTTTTAAAGGTAATTTCTTTATCCATCCATGAAAGTCATTAACTCGTGTTTTCTATTTATAGCTAGGCAGGCAATTTCAACGAAGGGCCGCCCAAATACTACATGTGACCCCTACCATTCATATCTTCCCTAGGGTCTAATTTTCTCCTCATGATCCAGTTATATATCATTCGGGTCATGACATTAAGAGGAGAGTTGAGGTCAATGTAATCTTTATCGATGTGAACATGTCCGATGTTGCATGGGATCTTAAGGTTGTGAGGGCATCCTTTTGTGATGATTGGGTTTCTAAGAAATATCTAAGGGACTGGGCCACTCATTAAGTATCTATGGTAGGTCAGTTCTTCTCTAGTTGGGAGAGTGTCAAAGTATTCAATGGTTGGTTCTTTCGTCGGTGCTTCTTCTACTTCGTTCAGTAGTTCATCATTTTCTCGTATGATTTCGATGTACATCAATTCTCCATCATCCTCTTTAGAGCAGACAAATTTCGTATTGGAGGATCGGGGGACTAATCCGAGTGACTCAAGCATTGAGTTAAATTTTCGCACCTGTTCTGTGGAAATGGAAGCTAATTGGTCCAGTAGCGGGTTTGGATTGGTGTTATCAAAGTTGCCTTCTTGATGCTCAATCTTTGGTTCATCAGCTTGGGGTTTTTCAGTTTGTTTGGGTTGGATAGTGATGGTGTTGATTGAGTCGTGGATTTGTGTCGAGCACTGTGAGTCCATTGTTAGGTAAGAACGAGCAGACGAGACTGAATGAGTTCCCAGTTTCGGGTTCTTAACCGTATCGCTGGGCATTATGCCCGCTATTCGGTCGGTGATGGCTTTTAGCATGGTGTCGATTTTGTTGGTCATCTCACTTTGTTGTTGTTTGAAATCGGCTTCAAACTTAGATAGTCTAGCATCCTGAGATGCCATAAATTTAGAAATTAGTCCTTCTATATTTGATTGATTATTAAAGTTTTCAGGATGGTTGTTGAAGGGACGATTCGGGGCTGAACCGTTAGGTTAGAACCGATTAGGTGGGTTTGGAGAATTGTTTTGAGAATTTTAAGGTTGTCTCCACCTAAGGTTTGGGTGACTCTTTCATGACGGATTATAGGTGTCACCAAGATTGTTTTGCTCGGGCTTAAAGGTATACCACTTACCTCCCGCTTCATTGGTACGCATAGATGCGTATTCAACGAAGGCTTGTTTGGGGTTTTCCAAGAAATTCTAAGTGTCATGAGGACCGTTACAGATTTCACATGGGGTAGTGATTTTTGCACTTGGTTGGATTGTGTCAGAGCAAGATAAGCTTCCATCAAGCATTGTACTTGATTTTCGAGCTCGACTAGATGGCGGTCGGATGTACTCGGGACATCCTAAGGCAAAGTGATTGCCTTGACCGGCTTAGCAAAATCCCTTGGGTTGTTTCAGCTTTCTTTGACATAGAGGGCGAGGTCCTCTAGTATTGCCCATGATTCTTCGAGGTTGAGGTCACGAATTTTATCACCGGCCGATTGGTCAATGGCTTGTCTTGTGACAGGGTTGACTTGGTCATAAAAGATTTGGACTTGGAGCCAATGGTCGATGCCATGATAAGGCACTTTTTAGAGTAAGTCCTTAAAACGAGTCCATGCTTTAGATAGAGATTCTCCGTGATGTTGTTGGAACATCAGGATATCGTTGCGAAGTTTTGTTGTCCTTCCCGGTGGAAAGAATTAAGCAATGAATCAGGTAGTAAGATCCTCCCATGCGGAGATGGATCCTGCAGGAAGGCGTTCAAGCCAATTGCTAGCTTGATCGCGTAGGAAAAATTGAAATAAACGCAGGCACATTCTTTTCCTATTTTCACCGTCAAGGTCAAGAGAGTCAACGAGTTTAAGAAAATCCTTGAGGTGTTTGTTTGGATCCTCAGGCCAAAGTCCGTGGAATGAGCATCCGTTTTGTACCAACCGAATGGTGTCGGATTAAAGAGGTACCACATTGTTCCCTTTGGGGAGCTCAATGGTATTACTATAGCCATCGTGGCTTGGTTTGGAGTAGTCTCCAAGAGTACGGATAGGATTCTCGTCTCCCATGGTGGTTGACAAGAATGGGTTACGAAACAGATAACACGAAGAAAAGATAGACTACGAGAAAGCTAATATGCGGGAATTAAATTCTTACTTGAAAGGATTCAAACAAGTAGAACTAAGCTAAACTATGATGTAAACCTAACTATTCGCCAGGCGGCGGCGCCAAAAACTTGATGTGTGGTTGTCGTAATGACTTCTTTACAAGAAGTTTTACAACTCCCTAGGCAGTGCACCTAATCATTGTAGTGTAGTATGGGCAACACTCAGGGTTGCTTATCGTTCACTCAGAGAATAGGTTGGGAATGCTAGATCATGGTCTAACAGGATTCTAAGGGTTGAAGGAATATTCTTTTAGTATTTTTATATTTTATGAAAAGCAAGTAAAATCTTTTGGTTGAGAGAGTGGTTTAGTTTTAGCTAATTAACTAAATTATAATCTAAACTACTGGTGATAACTTTTAGATAAAAGGATGTATTTACCTAATCATGCACTACTCCTCCGATTGCTTCTCCTAAATTTATTTCCTTGTCACACTTATGATGATCTGTGTAGGTATTTCCTAAAGCATGAACGAATTACACGAACCCGCCGTCTACTTAGTATGCCGCTAGAGCAACGCACATGCAAGGTAGTATGAAGACTATTACACGACCCCTAGGAGCTTACTAAGTGCATGTAAAATAACCTAAGAGGGATCAACCAGAATAAGGGTAAGGTAGTATGAAGACTGTTACTGCTAGTATCCTTTCTACACAATCATGTTTCCCTAGACATATCAACAGCAATACAGACAAAAGCTGGTTTTCTAAGACCTAATGTGCACATCCATC
>BQNB010015440.1:10218-62738 GCA_026074375.1 Tanacetum coccineum
AAATTGGACGCAAGTGGATATTTTGCATTGATTACATGTTTGCCTAAGTAGCGATAACCCAAGTTAAGCCCATTATCATGAACTGTCAATTGCATAGATGTAGTTGGGAATTACATTATGTGAGCGCGAATGTTATTTAATAGATCTATTTGGGAAACGACCTCCCCGTTCGGGTGACTAGCTATCACCGGGAACGAACGTTATAGCATGTCGAATCAGGGATGTTTCGGGTTAGAACATCATTTCGGGCTGAGTAGCAATATTTTGCGAACAAGACTGTCGAGCTTCAGTGTCATGAGCTTAGTGTAAATGTAATCTGGTTTTGTGATTGTTTGCATATGTTGTAACATCACGGGAAAGTCTTGCGGTCCTGCATAATTTAAATACATAAACCTATGAATTCACCAACATTTTTGTTGACGTTTTAAGCAATGTTTTCAGGAGGTCAATAGGCACGAGGTGCCAAGGATGCATTGGGTTACGTTTTGGATTGCACGCTTAAAGACTTTTATATCATATTTTGGGAAATCTATGTCATCTTTTGTAATATTAAACAAGGAACAAGTGAAGCTATAAGCTTTTGTAATATGTCTTTTAATTAAATCTAATGTATCAATTTAAACGAGTTTTTGTGTCGTTCTTATATATATCTTGTGCTGTTGATCTTGAAGTAACACGCCCCGGATCCTTATTCCGCTGCGACCCATTTTGGGGGTGTTACACAAACTCTTTAGGGTTCACTAGTGAATAAGGAGCCCACCCTTAGCTCAGTAGTGGTATGTCTGCATTCACAAATATTAATCTTGTTTTTTCAGCTTCTTACATTTTTCATTATGAGTTTGCATTTGGAAATGATGCTTCAGCAGATTTCACAACTGAAGCTGATCTTGAATTTTCTGCTCCTAATGATTTTGTACCTCACCAACAAGGTCTAGATAAAGGATCCAAAAACAATACACTTAATCATAAATTTGTAGGGACTAACCTAAGTGTTCTTGTAGATAAAACCAAATCTGCGAGAGATGGGTCACAAACTGCCCACACTATATCAGGTACTACAGTGGACACAAGATCAGCTTTTATGGATGATGAAGACTACGAAGATGATCCTTTTATCACCTCAAAGGAGTGTAATGAGGAACATGCTAAAAGAAATAAAGACACTCATGCTGAACCTAAAATCACTTCAGTTCCTCCTCCCTCTCCTACATTAGTTCAAATCCAAGAACTACAGGCTTAAATTCTATTGCTCAAATCTCAAAATCAGAAGCTGGAACAAGACAAAGAAAAGGTTGTTGTTGAAATTGCCATTCTTAAAGCTTAGTCTCTGTTTCCAAACATCAACCAGCTTACTGAACATCTAGTATCATCTATGAAGCTTAAATTTTCCAAACTCTTATCTTCTCATGACTTCAGGAGCTCCATTCCCACTGAACTGAAAGAACTCCCCAATAAAATAACTGCATTATCTAGAGAAGTTAATGAGCTAAAGAAGCATATCCAAGAGTTTGAAATTAAGCTACCTGAGGTCTTTAATAAAATTCCCTAGAAACTAGAGACTTTCTTTTTTACTGTCTCTAGTCTTACCACCCAGGTTGCTGAACTGAAGAAACATATGTGGGAACTTCCTAAAGAGTTCCTTGCTTTACCAGGCCAAATTTCTTTAATTCAAAATCATGTCAAGACTCTGGAAGCACTCCTAGGTCTTTCGAACAATGTTACTGATACCTTGAACATGTTTGCCAGCATCTTAAATGCTCACAACAAGGGTGTTCCTTTAGCAGGCAAATCAACTGCTTCACCTGCTGAGGGGGAGAAGAACACTAATCCAGTTATAGAAGATGTTAGACTGGCAAACCTAATTGATCTTATGGGCATTAATGTGGTGGATGAATACCACAAAAAGAAGTTATTGTACAATAAGTACTGTGAAAAAATGCTAAAAAAGAAAAGCCCTAAGATCACAAACTGTGAAGTTCTTACAAAGAAAGGCCCTATCACACTAAAAATATATAGGGAAGACGAGTCTAAAGAAGTCATCTCAAATCTTAAGGTCAGTGATCTACATTTGGCTGAATGGAGAGAAGTAATACAAGCTTGTCCAAACAAAAGTGAAAAAGGATAAAAAACCATTTATGGTCTGGTGAAGACAAGATTAGATTAGCTGACTCAAACTGAACAAGAACTCAAGATTGACTTAAACAAACCCCTCAAAGAACAAGACCTCATGAATGAGCTAAATGAGTTAGAAAATAAGAAAAGAAAGAAAGCTGGTGACTTTAGTAAAGAACCAAGGTCAGTAAAGAAAGTTAAGTCATCAGTTCAGCAATAGAGGAGGTCCCTTGAGCAACAAAAACAATAAACATCATAATCTTTTATATCAATGTTATCTTTTGTAATTGTAATGTAATAAAAGTTAATAGATTTGGTTATCAGTTAATGTTGTTCAATTTATATTATTTGTGTAAGAAGAAGTTGTTTTGCTCACTTACAACTGATTGAAAACTTAGGCTATTTGTATGTTCAAATAGGGGGAGATTGTTGGGGTCAGTTCTTGACCCCTTCAGTGTCTCAGTATATTTAAACATAAAATACCCTAAGTATAAGTCAAGCTAAAGAGTGTTAAGCTTAAGACGTTTAAGAAAAGTTTTAGCTCCAGTTCATCGGGTACTTAAAAGATCAAGATTATCTTCACTTTAGTTTATGAGATGGTGCAAAAACTAAAGAAGACCTTAGTAAGAGATTCAGTCCAGCTTGGCTGACAATTTCAAGCTGGACGATGCCTATCTCTTTAACAGAAGTTGAAATGAAATGTTTCACTTCTAGACGGTTTACAAGGCGGGAAAAAGATATGCTTTATGTCAAAAAGAATAAAGCAGATGTCATTGGGAAGGTAACTTCTAAAGTTGGTATAGAAGTATAACAACTTTCCTTAAAGGGTTGTACCTAGTACTAGAAAGCAAACATGTATTAAATGGTAGTTCAACCACCCATTTAATGTTCGCCACGCAGTTTAGGTTAAACTTGTAAACCCTAATCCCTTTACCTATAAAAGGAAATGGATATTGAGAGTAAAGAGGTAACTCTTCCAATTAATGTGAAACACATTGAAGAATTCTTTATATCTCAAACAAACTGAATAGAACTGCTGAAGTTGAAGCTTCAGTTCTAGTAAACTAGTTTGATTTCTTACTCACTTAACTTTGGTTAAAAGTTTAAGTTCAAAGGAGATAAAAACCCCCAATTGTCATTCAACCACCTTGTTATTCCGAAAGCAAGGTGTGTCATAGATTCTTTATTTGATTCAATTAAGAACCTATACGTTGAAAAGTTACTTTTGCGTGTATTTTAAACTTTTCCTTATATTACGTATTATATATATAATTTATATATATGTATATATTATATATTATTTTTAGTAGTCATATTGTCTAAAACTCACTTTATTGCCATGAAATGTGATTAGTTTAACTTGATAAACCTTATATCACATTCAAAGGGAGCAACACTAACCACTTTAACCTCCTTCATAATCAACACATCCAAACTAACCTAATCCCATCCAACACTTCACTACATAATGAATAGTTTACTTATAAAATTTAAATAGCTAAATTATGTATAACAAATCTTCCCCTGTACAACATGTTTAATTATCATAAGTAAGTATTATTCTTGATTTCCTTTTGCATATGATTGTAAAAGTTTTCTAGGTTGTGATATAAACTTTGTAAAATCTAAGATGTTTATGTGGAAAACTAAATAGTGTAAGTTAGAAACATTACATGAACATAATCACAAGTATATTGAATAAAAAAAGGAGAAGCAAGTTTCGTTGGCTGATAAATCAGTCGAGGGTAGTAAGCATGTTGATGAGGCGTTGGGTATTGTTATCGGTATTGGTTCGGTTATGGAATCAGATGGGACTCTGAATGATGCTACTCCACTTATAGACTCTGTTGAAAAGGAGGTTGTGTTACCATCTATAGACGAGACAGTGGCGAAGGATAAGCAAACTCCTAGTCCTACGCAGGAAACTCCTTCGGCTGGTAATGCCCCTGTTAAGTCAGCGTATGCTATTATTACTGGTAAACCAATTAAGGCGAAATTGAATTTTCATACAACATGTGGTTTTTTCTTGGGAAAGCGGGTAGCATATCCTGTTGTTAAAGCCATAAGTGAGCAATTTGTTAATACACCCGGTGGTAATGGGATTGATGTAATTGTCTCGGTGGAGTCTATTAAAGCCATAAGTGAGAGATTTGTTAATACTACATGTGGTTTTTTCTTGGGAAAGCGGGTAGCATATCCTGTTGTTGCTAATTATGTTAGGAACACTTGGGGTAAATTTGGGCTTGTTCGATCAATGTTTAGCTCATCTACAGGGTTATTCTTCTTTCATTTTAGTTCCATGGATGGTTTGAATGCAATGCTTGAAAATGGTTTGTGGTTTATTCGTAATAATCGACTCATTCTAAAGAAATGGAATCCGGATGTGAACCTATTGAAAGAAGATGTTAGTACTGCTCCAGTTTAGGTTAAACTACATGGTGTCCCTGTTACGGAATTTAGTGAGGATGGTTTGAGTGCCATTTCAACTAAACTAGGTACTCCTCTAATGCTCGACTCTTATACGTCTGATATGTGCATGCAATTATGGGGCATGTCAAGCTATGCTAAAGCTATGATTGAACTTCGAGCTGATGTAGAGTTGAAAGATAACATTATGGCGGCTATGCTTAAAATTACTAGGGAAGGATACTACACCTGTAATATTTGTATTAAGTATGAGTGGAAACCACCTAGATGTGCCTGTTGCAAGGTCTTTGGCCATGATAAGGAGGAATGTCCCAAGAATATAGGTAATGGTGAGATGAAGAATTTGAAGAAGACCAGTCAAACCTCTAGAGGTATTTTGGTTGGCTAAAAGATGGGATTCAAGCCAAAACAAAAACCTGTTTCTAAAAAGCAGACTGCCAATACTAGTGTGAATAAGAAGAAGAATGTAGAACCTACTAAAGAGGTAAGTAAGTCAAACCCTTTTGAGGTTCTTACCTCAGTGGAAAATGATGTGGAGTTAGGTACAAATGGAGGAACTTCTTATAAGGCCAGTCAAGCGACCAACTCTAGTGGATCTTCATTCTGGAATGTGGATGCGAGTAGTCCTAGTACTACTCCTGTTATTGAGAAAATTGATAAGATTGAAAAATTGATTATTGAAGGAAAAGTTACTTTGGTGGACAATTGTAACAACCCAAGTTTCAGGTCAACGTTTATCCCGAACTACGATAATTATTTTTGCTACGTAAATAGTTATAGTCGTTTATAATATATAAGGTTTGATGAGAATTTCTATTTATAGGGTAATTTCAAGCCGTGATTGAGTTTCTATTTGTTTTTAGCGTCTAAGAAAGTCAAAAAAAATTATATTGTTGCTTCGAGAGCGTGATTATGTTATTTTTGTATTTTACGGCGTTTTCCTGAGTTTTTGTGAAAACCGTGTTTAAAGGTCGTGTTTTATGTGGTTTAACGTTGTATTAAATGTTTTAAAGTAAAATTAGTGGGACGGATTTAAAATATTTACTAACGTGGTGTGACCTAATATTTTTGGCCGATTTTATAAACGAAAGAAATGCTTTGTACTAGTTTTAAAAGAGCTTAAGAATGGAGGGACCTAAATTGCTAAGATGTCAAAGTTTAATTCTATAAATAGGACCTCACACCTCACTTATAAAACTTTTACAAAAAAAAACTCACTCTCCTCCCTCTCTTGCTCTCTTCGAACCGGCTAATAAAATTCACTCTCCTCCCTTGTTCGAAACAGGCCACCCAAACACCACCATATTCCCGTCAAATCTCCGACATGCATTAAGATCAAATTACATATTATTAATCCTTGTTTCAAGAGCTACAAAACCCATTATTAGAATCATACATGCACGAAGTTTTGAATAAGTTAGATTTTTGGTGTGTTCTTGCCAAATTCGTGTATAAGGGGGTGTTTAGTAAATTGTTGTTATTAGCAAGTTGGTTAATTGAAAAAGGTTTTGGTTGTTGGCTTGGGGTTTTATCTGATTTCAATAGGCAAGGGGAAGCCATAGTTTGATTTTCTTGAAAGCATTGTGAGCTTCTATTTATAATTATGTGTTGGTTAATTTAGTTATATTGCGTGTTATACGATTATTTGTATAAGATTCAAGTGCGGAAATTATTGAAAGCGTATTTAGTTATTGACCAAAGTTTGATGGTTTTGGTATGGTTAAAGAGGATAGCTAAGCATGTTTTGATGGTCGGATTATGTCAAAAATGTCGTTTTAATAGGTTTTGGGTTGACCAAGTTTGACCAGAAAGTTTGACTTAACCGTAGCGAGTTGAGAAATTTTTGAAAGTTTTTTTTGATAAAGTTAAGTGATAGTGTACGCCTTAAGCTACGTTTCTCTAGGTGGATTGTCATGTAACTCTTAATAATAAACGTTTTACAGCCGAGTCAAGTTTGATTATTTTTGGGGTAAAAAGTCAACTACGAAGTTTGACTTTTGAAAGTCAAACTTGCGTAAACTTTTGAATATAGTCTATAATGAGCAATGGGTTCGTAATGTTAGTTAATTGATAACGAAATATGAAGTTCGGATTATATTATCCTTACTTTAGGTAACTTTCTAAAAATGGAAACTTTATGGAAAATGTTGTAATATTGTTAGTGCGTCAAAGTGAAATGTTTTGCGTCGCACTTGGAGAATATACTATATGATTGTATGTACGTAATAGTGATATATATAAATGCAAGTATGTATTATATAAATTATTTTACTTTTAGTTACGTACCGCTATATATGTATTATATAGGTCGCGGTTAAGACGTGAAGCTATTTGCGCTTGGTGATTTGATTGATTTGGATATTTTGCTTAAGGTGAGTTCATAGCCTCGCATTTAAATCTTTTAATTGTTTTTAAACCCGCGAGGGGATGCATGTTTGTTTTATAAAATCGAACACATATGATTTTATGGTATGCTGAACCCGATTACGAGATTGTTTTCGCATAAGTAGCTATTGTCAAAATCCCTTATTTCATGAACAGTTAATCACCTTGTAAGGTGGACGCTAATGCATTAAATAGATCTATTAGGTTTGACAACCCTGTCCGTGGTTTGAATCCTTGTGACCACCCTGTCAAATGGACATTTGGTATTTATAAAGTAGTAGGTATATGACAATAATACCTTGTTCTAGGGCACATTAACATATGAAATGACATATGTATTGTTAACGTTTGGTGTCATGAGCTTATTGCGTGTAAGAAATAAGTTGCTATACATTGCATTCGTTGCTTTGTTTTCCTGAGAACTAATTATGTGTTCAAAGATTATTACTTATTGATTATTTTAAACTCTATGAATTTCACTCAACATTGTTGTTGACGTTTTAAACATGTTTTATCCTAGGTAACCAAGGTTGAAGGCAACGATGGCGTGGAGTTGTCATGCGTGTGATGGATTTGGCGAAAGACTAATTGTGTGTTCCTTGTCTTTCAAAAACAATGTCTTACTTGGTTCTAAAATAATGTCTTTATTTTGAAACAATAGTTTTTCAAATGTTGTAAGGGTTGTGGTTGCGATTCTGTGGGGACCTAAACGCGTTTTAACTCTGATTAATAATGGAACACATGTTTGTTAAATGTTTTATTTAGGTCATTTTCTATTATCTTAGTGAATGGTCCTATTTAGTAACATCCAAATAGCTAATTCTGCTGCGCAATCCAATGTCCTTTGGATGGGGGTGTTACAGAGTGGTATTAAGAGCTTATAGAGAACTATGTCGAGTCTTTTTAAAAACCTAAACTATAACGCTTCTACACGTATGTCGAGACTCCTCATTGCCATTGGTTACATATAGAAAGAAAAGGTAAATTTATTAATTGTTATGTATAGGTATATTTACGTATGTGTTAGTTGCATAAAGTGTTATGTATGGGTACATTTATGCACGCATTATATGCATAGAATGTCATATGATTATATGATAACTATTATTATATATGTTTGAAATTTAATTGAGGTATATACGGAACGAGAATATCACGAATCGAGAATTTTTATTTGTTGCGCTTTTATGCGAACTGTTATTTTGATAATAGTGTTCCAATAGGAATAAGAAGTGATACGCAATTAAGTAAGTATTATACTATATTTTCTAGATTATCATGGTGAACGTAATTCCTCTTGATCATGTGGATTATGTACCCGTCGTTGAGCCGAATCAACACGATGATGTTCCTGTTGTTCTCGAGCCTGTCTTAGTGGATGAAGACGAGGACCCGGAAGAAGAAGAATTTGAGGAAGAAGAAGAACCCCCAAAAGAAGAAGATGATATGGAAGTCAACATCAAGGAGGATGAGAATGAGCCATAGTTGACATATCCTTACGAAGAGGTTGATCCTATTAACCCTCTGCCGCCTGCTTCTGAGTCAAAACCTGAGGATGTGACTGAGGTTGAGAACACGATTGAGCATGAGGATAAGACTGTTCCTGCTAGCATCTATGAGGTAGGTGAGTCGTCTACTGCTCATTTTATTCGATAGGACAATGATGGCCTATTGTCTGGTCTCATGAGGAGGGACATTAACTCTCTTTTTCGTTAGATGGCTTCTCTTTCAAGACGATTGTGTGGTCGCGAGACGACGCATGCATTGGTCGAGAAGAAAGGAAAAGCAAAGGAAGAGTATTATGGTAAGTTGATTTTTGATTTGGGTAATGAAGTGCGTTCTAGTGTGGAGCAAGGAACGACTGCAATGGAAAAGCTAGTTGAAAGGCTTGGTAACGCTGAAGAAAAAGCTGAGTGTAAGAAGTTGAAGAAGTAACTTGAAGAAGCAAGGTTTAGCAACACATTCCTTCGTATGCAGAACAAACGAGTCAAGAGAGATCTCTATTGGACTAGAGTTTGAGCTCATGAGTTCTATCAAGAGATGATTCGTAGGGGATTTGTGTTTGAAGAAAGACCGAATGAGACAATCAAGGTTCCGGTCAAGGATGAGGAGCGTGCTATGAAAGAATCACGAGTGAAATCATCTTAGTAGTTTAGTTTCAATTGTAGTATCTTTATTGTGTAATCACTAAACTGAATCCTCAGTTAGTATACTTGATGCTATTGGTTGTAATGATTTGTATCATTTCATGAAATAATGCAACTATGTATTAACTCTTTGGTGATGAAAAATGAATAACTATCTTTTGATTACTACTTGATGTTGTGTGACTGTTTTTGTGATTGATTTGTCATTGTACCATGTTATGAGTATATCATGTTATGAATGCTTACTAGATTGTTTTCTGTGTGACGTGACAGAATCATGCCTCCAAAGTCTGCACCTTTGACTCAAGCTGCTATTCATCGAATGATCAAGGAAAGTGTCAATACTGCTATCGTTGCTGAGCGAGCTAGACATGAGAATGCTGGAAATGATGCTAGAGGGCCTGGACCAGTTAGGGGTCAAGATGTCACACCTGCTGTTCGTGAGTGCACTTTTGCTGGGTTTATGAAGTGCAATCCTACTGCTTTTAATGGTACGAAAGGATTTGTCAAATTATGAAGATGGTTTGAGAAAACTAAGTGTTTTTGGAATCAGTGAATGTGTAGAGGGCAAGAAGGTTAAGTTTGCTGCTGCAACACTGCAAGGACCAGCTTTGACTTGGTGGAATGCTAAGGTTGCAACCATAGGTTTAGAGACTGTGAACCAAATGCCTTGGACTGAGATGAAATAATTGATGAATGTAGAGTTTTGTCCAATAGAAGAAGTTCAAAGAATGGAGCACGAACTTTGGAACTAAGGTCAAGGAGTATAACATTGTGGCTTATACTCATAGGTTCAATGAGTTAGCATTGATGTGTCCGAGAATGGTTGAACCAGAAAGAGTGAAAGTTGATGCTTACATCCGGTGATTGACTGATAACATCAAGGGTGAAGTCACTTCTTATAAGCATGCTAACCTGAACGAAGTTGTGTGTATGGCTCATAAGTTGATGGAACAAAAATCACAAGTTAGAGATGAAAGAATTCTAGAAGGAAAGAAGCGAAAGTGGGAGAACTATCAAAGTGGGAATAGTAGTGGTAAGAGCAACCGTAGGGACAACTCACGCTAAACTTTACAGAATAACTAAAAGCAAGGGAACACGCGAGCTATGGTTACTGCTCCTACTGTTGGAAAGATGTCTTCTGGATCACTTCCTTTATGTGAATGTTGTTTTACTCGCCATGTTGGTCCATGTATGATCAAGTGCCATAAATTTGGAAAGGTTGGGCACAAGGCAAGGTACTGCAAGGAGAAGAATGTTTCCATGGTTGCTAATGCTCAGCCCATTCCCACTTGTTATGATTATAGTGAGCAAGGTCATACTAGGAATGGATGCCCAAGGAAGGTTAAGCAAGAGGAAGTTAGAGAAGTTCGTGGTCGATCTTATGCTATTGAGGATGCTGAGCCGCAAGGTCCGAATGTGGTTACTGGTACGTTTTTGCTCAATAACCGCTATGCTTCTGTTTTATTCGATTCAGGTTCCGATAAGAGTTTTGTGAATACTAGATTTAGTTCCATGCTTAATATTGATCCGGTAAAAATTGGAGCTAGCTATGAGGTAGAGTTAGCTGATGGAAGGGTAGTTAGTATGAACACTGTTTTGAAAGGTTGCACTTTAAATTTAGTGAACCATATTTTCAAAATTGATCTTATGCCGATTGAGCTTGGCACGTTTGATGTCATAATCGGTATGGATTGGCTTGTCAAGCACGATGTTGTTATCGTCTGTGGTGAGAAAGTTGTTTGTATACCGTACGGAAACAAGATGTTGATAGTTGAAAGTGACAAGGGTGTGTCTCGACTAAAGGTCATATCTTATATCAAGCCCATAAGTACGTCGAGCGAGATGGTCATTTGTTTTTAGCACACGTGTCGGAGAAGAGATTGAAGGAGAAACGATTGGAAGACATGCCTGTAATTCATGACTTTGCTAAGGTGTTTCCTGAGGTGTTTCCAGGACTACCACCGCCGAGGCAAGTAGAGTTTCGAATTGATCTAGTACTAGGGGCCGCACCTGTTGTACGTGCACCATATAGATTGGCACCGTCTAAGATGAGAGAGTTGTTGGTACAATTGCAAGAGCTACTGGAGAAAGGATTTATTCGTCCAAGTTCATCACCGTGGGGAGCACCGGTGTTGTTTGTGAAGAAAGACGGATCTTTTAGAATGTGTATAGATTATCGCGAGTTGAATAAGTTGACTGTCAAGAATCGTTATCCTCTCCCGAGAATCGATGATTTATTTGACCAACTACAGGGTTCGAGCGTGTATTCTAAGATCGATCTGCGATCAGGATATCACCAGTTACGCATTAAAGAAGAGGACATTCCAATTACAGCATTTAGAACTCGGTATGGACACTTTGAGTTCTATGTGATGCCGTTTGGATTGACTAATGCGCCTGCTTTGTTTATGGACTTGATGAACCGAGTATGCAAGCCATATCTTGATAAGTTCGTCATAGTATTCATCGATGATATTTTGGGTTATTCTAAGGATGAAGAAGAGCATGGAAAGCATTTGAAGATTATTTTAGAGCTGTTTAAGAAAGAGAGATTGTACGCCAAGTTTTTAAAGTGTAATTTTTGGCTAGATTCGGTACAATTTCTTGGTCATGTGATTGATTGTATTGGTGTTCATGTTGATCCTGCCAAGATCAAAGCCATTAAGAATTGGGCTGCACCAATGACGCCAACGGAGGTGAGGCAATTTCTTAGATTGGCTGGTTACTATAGGAGGTTTATTGAAGGGTTTTCTTTGATTTCTAAGCCGCTGACTAAGTTGACTCAGAAAGATAAGAAATACGAATGGGGAAAAGAAGAAGAGGAAGCTTTTCAGACACTAAAGCAGAAGTTGTGTAGTGTACCGATCTTAGCATTTCCCGAGGGAACAGAAGATTTTGTGGTGTATTGCGATGCGTCACTTAAGGGTTATAGAGCCGTGTTGATGCAAAGAGAGAAGGTGATAGCATATGCTTCTAGACAATTGAAAGTATATGAAGAGAATTACACTACTCACGATTTGGAGTTAGGAGCCGTTGTTTTTACTCTTAGGTTACAGAGACATTATTTGTATGGAACGAAGTGTGTGGTTTTCACCGATCACAAGAGCCTATAATATATTTTGAATCAGAAAGAGCTGAACTTGAGACAACGAAGATAGATTAAGTTGTTGAGTGATTATGATTGTGAGATTCAGTATCCTGGAAAAGCGAATGTTGTGGCTGACGCCTTAAGTCGAAAGTAAAGGAATAAGCCATTGCGTGTTTGAGCTTTGATGATGACTGTTCACAATGATCTACCTAAGCAGATTTCTGAAGCTCAGAAGGAAGCAATGATAAGGAAGAACGTAAGGAAAGAGAATTTAGGGAGATTGATTAAGCAAATATTCGAGTTTCGCCCTGATGGAACATGTTGTTTTGGAAATTGTGTGTGGTTGCCGCGATTCGGTGGATTGAGAGATTTGGTTATGCATGAGTCACATTAGTGCAAGTATTCTATCCATCCGGGATTGGACAAGATGTATCAAGATTTGAGGTCATTGTACTGGTGGCCGAATATGAAAGCTGATATTGCCACGTATCTTAGTAAGTGTTTGACTTGTGTGAAGGTTAAAGCTGAGCATCAAAAACCATCTGGCTTGCTACAACAACCTGATATTCCAGTTTAGACGTGGGAAAGGATTACTATGGATTTTGTGAGTGGACTGCCAAGAACGCCGAGTGGGTATGATACGATTTGGGTTATTGTCGACCGACTGACCAAATCGGCTCATTTCCTACCAATGAAGAAAATTGATAGCATGGAGAAGCTCACGTGACTTTACTTGAAGGAGATAGTATGTAGGCATAGTGTTCCTGTTTTGATCATTTCAGATCGAGATAGCCATTTTACGTCAAGAATCTAGAGATCGATTCAGGAAGCGTTAGGGACGAATTTAGACATGAGTACCACTTACCACCCTCAAACGGATGGTCAAAGCAAAAGGACTATACAAACGCTGGAAGATATGTTGCGTGCCTGTGTGATCGACTTTGGAAGTAGTTGGGATCGCCATCTGCCATTGGTCGAGCTCTCATATAACAATAGTTATCACACGAGCATTAAGGCTGCACCATATGAGGCTTTATATGGACAAAAATGTAGATCACTTGTATGCTGGAGTGAGGTTGGGGATAGCCAACTCATCGGTCCAGAATTAATCCGGGATACGACTGAGAAGATTGACCAAATTAAGAACCGTTTGTTAATGGCCCGTAGTCACTAGAAAAGTTACAAAGATAAGAGAACTAAGCCGTTGGAATTTGAAGTCGGTGATATGGTACTGCTCAAGGTATCGCCATGGAAAGGCGCTGTGCGGCTTGGAAAGCACAAAAATTTAAGTCCATGTTACATTGGGCCATTCAAGATTCTAGCTAGAGTTGGTCCTGTAGCTTATATGTTGGAGTTACCTGAAGAGTTGAAAGGGATTCATAGTACTTTTCATGTTTCAAATCTTAAGAAATGTCTAGCGGAAGGCGATATTGTTGTTCTGATGGATGAGATTCAACTTGATGATAAGTTGCATATGATTGAAGAGCCAGTGGAAGTTGTTGATAGAGAGGTTAAGCGACTTAAGAAAAGTAGGATACCTATAGTTAAAGTTTGTTGGAATTCGCAAAGAGGTCCAGAATTTACTTGGGAACGTGAGGATTAGATTAAGAAAAAGTACCCTCATCTCTTTAGAAGTAAGGACGAAGCGAGGAAAGAGGATAAGTCAAGATGAGCACCGGGACAACGCTCCCTAAAAGATGGGAGAATGTAACAACCCGAGTTTCAGCTCAACGTTTATCCCGAACCACGATAATTATTTTTGCTACGTAAATAGTTATAGTCGTTTATACTTTATAAGGTTTGATGAGAATTTCCATTTATAGGGTAATTTCAAGCCGTGATTGAGTTTCTATTTGTTTTTAGCGTCTAAGAAAGTCAGAAAAATTTATATTGTTGCTCCGAGAGCGTGAATATGTTATTTTTGTATTTTATGACGTTTCCTCTTTTTGTAAAAAACCATGTTTAAAGGTCGTGTTTTACGTGGTTTAACGTTTTACTAATGTGGTGTGACCCAAGTCTTTGGCCGATTTTATTAACGAAAGAAACACTTTTGTATTAACTTTGAAGACTATAGTGAGAAGGAAAAGGGTCTTAGAATTGCCATTTGCCAAACTCTTTTCCTATAAATAGGACACTTACACACATTATAACTTTTTAATAAAATTCACTCTCCTCCCTTTCCGTCCTTGTTCGAAACCGGCCACCCAAACACCACCATATTCCTTTCAAATCTCTGACATGCATTCAGATCAAATTACATATTATTAATCCTTGTTTCAAGAGCTACAAAACCCACTATTAAAATCATACATGCACTAAGTTTTAAAGAAGTTAGATTTTTGGTGTGTTCTTGCCAAATTCGTGTATAAGGGGGTGTTTAGTATAGCTAGATTGTTGTTATTAGCAAGTTGGTTAATTGAAAAAGGTTTTGGTTTTTGGCTTTGGGTTTCGTCCGATTTCAATAGGCAAGGGGAAGCCATAGTTTGATTTTCTTGAAAACATTGTGAGCTTCTATTTATGTTTATGTGTTGGTTTATTTAGTTATATTACGTGTCATATGATTATTGCTTTAAGAATCAAGTGCGGAAATTATTGAAAGCGTATTTGGTTATTAACCAAAGTTGGATTGTTTTGGTATGATTAAATAGGATAGCTAAGCATGTTTTGATTCGGATTATGTCAAAAATGTCGTTTTAATAGGTTTTGTTGACCAAGTTTGAACAGAAAGTTTGACTTAACTGTAGCGAGTCGAGAAATTTTTGAAAGTTATTTTTGATTATGGTACAATGATAGTGTTCCCTTACGAGACGTTTCGCTAGGTGGAATCGTCACTAACTCTTAATAATGACCATTTTTAACGGCCAGAGTCAAGTTTGGTTATTTTTGGGGTAAAAAGTCAACTACGAAGTTTGACTTTTGAAATTCAAAATTGCTTAAACTTTTGAATATAGTCTATAATGAGTAAAGGGTTCGTAATGTTAGTTATTTGATAACGAAATATGAAGTTCGGATTACATTATCCTTACTTTCGATAACTTTCTAAAAATGGAAACTTTATGGAAAATGTTGTAATATTATTAGTGCGTCAAATATATATATATATATATATATATATATATATATATATATATGCAAGTATGCAATATATGATTTAATATACTTTTAGTCACGTACCGCTATATATGTATTATATAGGTCGCGGTTAAGACGTGAAGTTACTTGCGCTTGATTGACTTGATTGATTTGGATCTTTTGCTTAAGGTGAGTTCATAGCCTCGCATTTAAATCTTTTAATTGTTTTTAAACCCGCGAGGGGGATGCATGTTTGTTTTATAAAATCGAACACATATGATTTTATGGTATGCTGGACCCGATTACGAGATTGTTTTCGCATAAGTAGCTATTGTCGAAGTCCCTTATTTCATGAACCATTAATTGCCTTGTAAAGTGAACGCTAATGCATTAAATTGATCTATTAGGTTTGTTCAAAGATTATTACTTATTGATTATTTTAAACTCTATGAATTTAACTCAATATTGTTGTTGACGTTTTAAACATGTTTTATCCCAGGTAACCAAGGTTGAAGGCAACAATGGCGTGGAGGCGTCGTGCGTGTGATGGATTCGGTGAAAGACTACTTGTGTGTTCCTTGTCTTTCAAAAACAATGTCTTAATTGGTTCTAAAACAATGTCTTTCTTTTGAAACAATAGTTTTTCAAATATTGTAATGGTTGTGGTTGCGATTCCGTGGGGACCTAAACACATTTTAACTCTGATTAATAATGTAACACATGTTTGTTAAACGTCTCATTTGGGTCGTTTTCTTTTATCTTGGTGAATGGTACTATTTAGTAACATCCAAATTGCTAATTCCGCTGCGCAATCCAATGTCCTTTAGATAGGGGTGTTACAAAGTGAGTGCTTTATTAATTTCCTTAATGACAAGTAAGCATGTTTGCGGATTGTCCTAGGGTGACTAGAGATGCATCTCAACTTTTTGACATAGGATTTGGCGTAAGATGATGTTGAATCTATGTCGTAAGGTGGTGTAAAGGTCTACTTAGTTACTATGATTTCTAATTTAGTTTCCCGTAACAGACACATTTTATGAATACGCATGCAAGCTTTGCTTTTTAGGGATATAAGTCGAAAATTAGTTTTGACAAAAAATTTAAGGTGACTATTCTCAGCATGGCATGGTTCTTCCTGAATTAGACATAGCTGATCAGGCTATGTATAATTGAGGACTAACAATGCAATGTTCATTTTCGTCAAATTAACGTTATGCATAAAGCAGTCTCAAAATAGTTTTATAGTGTGATAAATTAATTCACAAAATGGAAACAAGGTAGTTTATAGGATGACAACAAAATGGTTTTCGATATAGCCGCAGGATGGTTTATAAGATGATAGTTAAATAGTTCATGGGTGATAGTAAAATAATTTAGATGATGCAAACAAAATAGTATCGTAAAATAAAAACAAAGTGATTCATATGGTGGTAGAAACGTGATTTTTGAGATGATTGTAAGATAGTAGATAAGATGTCAAGAAAATAGTTTATAAGTTGATGGAAGGATAGTAATTTAGTATATAGAATAACAGTGAAATAGTTGATAAGTAAAATAAGTTAGATTCCAAAAGTCGTGATCCACAAGATGAAATGTTATGAGGTGACGGGTTATGGTCGTGCTCGAATTAATCGGCATACTTCTAGGCGACGATTCACAAGATGGCGTAGGTGTTTCAATAGTATGAGGCGGGTGTTCAACTCGAAGTTAAATGATAAGGTAACTAGCGGGATCGGCGGACTGTGACAAGTTTCAATGTTATGTAAAATGGTATCATGTAAAGCCATGAAATGTTTTAAAGACCATCGCGTCATTCACAATGTCTTAGGAAAAGTCATAGTATTTATATAAATAACTTTTATATAAGGCAAGTGTAAAATATACGCAAGGGAAGGTAACCACGTATGTAAATCATGTAAGCAAATAGTGTAAGCAAGTAGTCTATGCACATAAAAAAGTTTTATGTGATGCGATGTTTATGAAAACGGTTATATTTAAGGTAAGATATGCAACCCAGTTCTCTATAACCTTGGCTTTAGATACCAATCTGTAACACCCCCAAAATATGTGGCAGTATAATAGTGACGGGGGGCGTTACTTCATAATACAATAGCACAAGATACAAAATAACGAACTCTAAATGAGTCGTTTAGAAGATAATCTCGTTGATTTAATTGAAATTTAAAAAAAGCTATAACGTTTGTCCCGAAGTTGCATCAAAATGAAAGACTAAAAATAATACAACGAGATTAATAGTTTGAATGCAAGTAGAAATCCATTAATGAAATCTTGAAAAGTTTAGACTCTAATGCACATCAAGAACATCATGCAACTTATTCACCTGAGAAATACATGCTTAAAAGTGTCAACATAAAGTTGGTGAGTTCATAGGTTTATGTAAGTATAAATGTGAGACCGTAATATTTAAAGTAAGTATTTCTTGGTATACAATATCAGCTCATGACACTGAAGCTACAACAATGTACATGTTCTAATCTATTTCAGGCAATTAATGTGTCCCAGTGAATGCCAATCAATTTCAGACAATCAAAGTACACTAGGGAGTGTCCAAAGTAAGACACCCGCAATCCGACATGATATACGCCCGTTGGCCATGTTTGGCACCAATCCTGGACGGGGATGTCAATCCCAATAGATCTATTGATAACATACGCGCTTACACAAAGTAATTAACAGTTCATGATAGTGGGCATAGATGTTTATCGCTACTTAGGCAAAATCCGTAATCACTGTAAAAATTGAAAACTATTGCACTTGCGTCCTATTGTGAAAACAAATCACGTATCTCACCTCGAGATTTGTAAAGTAATTGTAAACAGGTTTGTAATTGAGTATGTAAACGAATATGTAAACGAGTATGAAAACGAGTATGTAAACAAGTATGAAAACGAGTATGTAAGCGAGTTTGTAAATGCGTATGAAAATGTGTATGTAAATGAGTATGTAAATGAACATGTATTCTCCCCCAAAATATTTAAAAAAAGTAAAATAGGGCCATGAAACTCACCTTAAGTGATGGAATTGATTTTATAAAAATCAATAAGGAATGTCGTCGCAAAAGACCGGTATGTAACCTATTTAATTATAGGTCGATTTAGAATAACGCATGTAAAAGTAAACACGCACGATCCTAGCCGACATTTTATAAATTATTATTCTTATAAATATACTAGAAAACGCACATTATGAAACTAGATACGGGAATTTAATAAAGTACCGAACAATATATGTATAAAAATATATTATATATATATATGTATGTAATATTAATATACATATTATTATTTACTCGTTTTACTTACAAAAACATTTCTACTATTATACGATCACAAGCGTTAATTTTTGGAAAACATATTAACAAAAGTACACTAGTATATGCTTATGCATTATCCGTAATTCGTCACTACTCTGATATTAAACCAAACCCTTATTTCATAGGTTGTCTTTACGAACCGTCGTTCGTTATCGTGTGATTTTATTCTAGATTATTCTTCTTCGATTCACCAATCAAGGTGAGTTCATAGCCCCATTTCTATTACTTGTTTTTACTTAAACCTTTTGTACACCTTGGGGTTAGAAACAGCATGATTTTAAAAATTGGGAGCACAAGTTCTATACGTGAGAAATTCCCCGTTTTACCCCGTGTTGCCAAAACAGTATCGATTATACCCAGATATGCCTGAAATATCAGAATTGTCAATCACCTTTAACCTGACTGGCTGGTTAAGTGAGCCGAGTGAATAAACTATAACTATTGGACTAATAAATTCCCTATCCGTGTAAGAGCACTTACTAGTTCGAGTTTGCCAAGAACTAACGGATATATGTCATGTCGAAACTAGTTAGGTGGTCTTTGGTTGGACACCTGAAGGGCAAGCCTTATAGCCACTGTACATGCTATCCTTTAGTTTATTAGCTTTAGTGTCCATGAGCTTCGTGCAACGTAAAATGCCTATGTAGCTCTTTTGTGAAGTTTGTATCTCCTATAACTGACGCACACTTTTGATAATCTGTGTCCAAATTAATTACATTAAACAAAACCCTAAGAATTTCAACAACGTTTATGTTGCGTTTTTAAAGCATGTTTTTCTCCTCCAGGTGGCATAGCATTGGATAGGTCGTTGCTTGATCTAATGAAGTCTAATTGCACAACCAGTTTTTCCAGATATCATCTATGTTATCCTAAATGACCGTTATACGAACATATTAAGCTTCCGCATTGTTTGACTTTTGAATCTTTCAAATTTTTGATTGAATTGAAAACTTATTATCAATTAAATGTATGCAACGATGTTTATTTTTAAAACGTACCCTTCAGAGGTCGTTCCTTTAAGCGTTGTACTTAGATATCTGTAATTACATGCCCACCACAAAAAAACAAAAATCCGACATGTCCCTATTGGGGGTATGACAGATTGGTATCAAAAGCCAAGGTTATAGGGAACCAGGTAGTATAAACTAGGTCTGGTCTATAACCAGTATGTGATCCTACTGTGATTATATAAACCTTACGTGACTTACGTATACGTAATACGTACATGTACTATGTAATTAAATATTTAAGTCTTATAACTAATATTACTAGCATTAATATTTGCAATTCTTTCTAGTACTGCATTTGACTGGTTTTATTCATTCATTATCATTCGTACATTATACCTGTTTTTTATATTCTTTTCCACCGCATCATGCATGATTGGTATAAAGGATATTTATATAAACTTTTGCTTGTGCGGGTCATGGCTATTTCGGTTATCTCAGTTTCTTCGGATTCATTGGAAGAGAGCGTAGGGACATCTACTGGACGAGTTATCTTGTTTAGTACTATCCCTGCCACTATTCCTGACACTACACTTTTTGTGACTCCACCCACTACCCATATTGATACCACACCGATACCTACTATTTCACCCACTATACCACCATCATTAACATACATACCCGTATCACTAGATTACTCACACCTTACAGATCTGATACAGAGTTGACCCATCTGAGGACCCGTCCATCAGTATCATATACCAACCACTACCAGCTATTCACCATTTATTTTCATCGACTGAATGATTCTTTAGACAGTGATTCACCTGATACACTACCATCACCTACCCATGGGTACACCATTCACTAAGACTACCTATCTAATTCAGAGTCACCTACACATCTGGAGGGCAACTTCAACGTCGATTATGATTCTTGCACTTCTTGCACCTGGACAGCCCAATTCCTTATGGTCGACCGTAAAACCGCAATCATCTTAATGGGAAGGTAACACATGATTACTGCGAGGAAGAGGGTTGGACCGTTACCTACTCATCGCTTGCCAGTGAGACATTCAGATGACTAATTCTTACGTATCATTTTTCTTCGATGTCATCATCGAGTACATCCTTACAGACATCTTTCTTCGATTCTTCTGCAGATGCTTCATCTATACTTCTCCATCTTAGTGTATCATGCTTCTGATCATATCAGTTTTCAGCATCACCATAACGGGTATGAGAACCTTAGCCATCATTTATGTCTTTTTGGTACCGAGTATTCACATTCATCTATTGCTATTTTCCGATAGACCCATCTCATGATTCTTCTTTTGCGAGTCCTTCTCGCAAGAGGAGTAGATCCCCTTTGCATTTGTACCGTATCTTCACCTGTACTCGAGCAACTGTCTTCTTCACTACGTGCTGATGTTTACCATCACCAAAGAGGATTAGGATTCCCCGAGTCAGCGAACGGATTTATAAGGTTGTTCAGAGGATAATGTTTGAGCCATATGTACCAGAGAGTTGGATTAGGAGTTGACATTGAGGAAGAGAGTTCTATCAGTCTAGGGTCCAGATGGACTGATAATAGAGATGGATATTGATGTTGAGAGGAGTGGAGACCCCCCTCAGAGCCCAAAATTCAGGCAGTGATTGATGAGTGTATTGCTTTATAGCGGATGCTCTTAGAGCATAACAAGGTTGAATGTTAGGTTTATGCTGTACTAATTGCTCGATATATGTTGAGGCCGAGCGCTAGAGGCATGGTTGATGAGTAGATATAGGGTTTAACTTTACTCGTATGACAGACGTGTTTTAGGAGCCTACTACAGGAGGATCAGTAAGGTACAGATGAGACAATAGAGATCTGGTTTAGAGGTTCCATGACACACAGTTGAGAATTCTAAGTCACCGTGTTTTAGCTATTAAAGAGTAACCAGAGGGATCAAGAATAGATCGTGGCGAATAGGACAGCAAGTGCTGATATGTTGGAGAGATTCAAGAGCTGGAGCGAGTAATAGGAGACTTTAAGACATTGTGGATGTTGAGAGGTCATAGAGTTACCATAAGTTTTTTGGTGTAGGTATTGAGTGTGCAGAGGGAGTTGAGGCAGATTCGGTCGTTTAGATTTTATGACGTATGAGGATTACCTAGGCCTTGAGGCTTGTGCCAGAGGCATTTGGACTACCGTTCTTAATTCGTTTCATGATTATTACCAATGTGATAACCCCGTATCACCTAGTAGTAACTAATCGTACAGGGATTTGTAAATCCATATTGTGGAACAATGTTGTAACATGTAGTATTGGATGATATGAATCAGATAGTTTACCATTCTATGTTCGATATTTTAAAAACAAAATGAAATTTTCTTTTGCTTGTTGCTTATAATATTATTATATTATTATCACGTGAATCGTGGCATTATCATGAAGTTATTATGATTTGTATTTCCGTTAATAAAAACTGTTATTTTATTTTCAAACCCCGTTAAAATTCTCATACACCATTAAATTTCATCGTGTTGTTAATATGTTATGTTGAAGGTAGACAATGCCTAACACACGATCGGGAAGCGTCAAGGATACTGAAGGAGTCCCACAGCCCAAACATCGCCGGAATGCATAAGCATTTAGACAGCGTAGACTCTTCAGAAACCTTGGACCCCTTATGGGAGAAAGGGTGAACAGGAAGAAGTAATTGGAAATGGAGGAAATGGAAATTGGTAATGGAAATAGAGGAGAATATGGCTATAACTTTAGAGGAATATATGCTGATAGATAAGTGCACCAATCAAGACTTCCTGAAGTGCCAGCCACTTAACTTTAATAGAACAGAAGGAGTTGTTGGGTTAACTCGTTGGTTCAAGAAGATGGAAACAGTGTTCCACATTAGCAACTGTCCAGAGAAGTACCAAGTGAAGTAAGCTTTCGTGCACGCACTGAACAGTGCCTTGACTAGGTTGAATTACCCTAAGATAACAATTGGATGATGCCGGCGCCTATGCCATGAGTTGTAGAAACTTAAAAGTTGATGACAGAAGTGTACGGTCCCAGAATTGAGGTTCAAAAGATGGAAACTGTGAAGTCCCAATAAACAAATCTTCTTAGCTTGTTAAAGCTTAGTTAACCTAGATAAATCTAAACTAACTATAAGAGAAACTATGATTGTGAATACTACAAGTTATGCGGAAACTAACTTGCAATACTAGGGAGAGAAAGAACAATGAATACTAAACTTAGAATAAATTGATTGCAAAACATTATGCTAAGGTTACAAAATAACTAAACTATGAGATATGTGTTTTCTAATGAAATATTGATATATCTAACTATGCCATATGGTTCCTTTAAACACTAAGGAAAACGCCTAATGGCATTTACAAAACGCGTTAAGTGATCATGCATATCTATTCCTAATATATCTCATGCATATCACATAAGCAGTACTAACTTCTTATACCAACAGTACTAACTATAACTAACAGTACTAACATTTGTACTGGCAGTACTAACTAATATTACTAGCAGTACTAACTACTTAGTCTATTTCTTTGGTCATTAGCAGCAGTATCAATCTTCAACTAGTAGTAGTAAAGTAGTACTGGTAGTAGTAACTCAAAATTCCCACAATCCTCGCCCTAAATTGATATATTTAACTTGTCAATCATACAAGTTTCTTCTTTCAGTTTAATCACTTGGTCCCATTAGGAGAGATGTATCCAAACAATTTAGTACTCTTTTTCACGCATTGATTTGATGAACTTAATAAGCTCAAATTCCAAAGTACTTTCTTCTTCAGCTTCTAACTTCAAGTTCAGCATCTTCTCCAATAATTCTTGATCAGTGGGTACTTTTTCTCTACTAGCATATTAATCTTCATAGGTTTACCATCCATAAACAGTAGTTTGAACTCATAAATATTCATCTGAAGCTTCAACCTGCTATATTATCCTCCTTCCTCCTTTTCTTTCTCCAAGTCAAGCACATGTTTTGACAATTTTGTACACATAGTCATTAATTCATGTAGTTGCAGTCTACCCTCATCACTTATAGTTGTGTAACCTCCTGGGAGAGGTGAATCATAGGGTGTGATTGGTACATCAGCCGTCAATTCAAATTGATGATTGTTTTATCCTGCCCTCCCCACTTCCAGATGTGTGACCTTACTGAGGAGAGTGGTTCCCATTGGCCTTTTCAAGCACTCTCTCAGACCATCTGCTCCAAGGTCTTGAGGTACACTAGTCTGAGGTAACTTAGTGTCCTTTTTGGTTCTCCTATGATTTTAAGTCTTTCTGTGTCTTTGATATGTAGATGGATGTGGGAGTATTTGCTCAATGTGAGCTTCAGTTTTGAAAAACGAGTAGAGGTGTTTCAGTTTGAAGTGGTTCTATTAGAAGTTCAGAAACATTTGTTTGTGAAGTAGAGGATGTTGGTTGGGGTTCATGAGGTGTTGCTGAACCTTCACCCTTAGGTGCTTGGTTATGCACCAACAGTATTAACGGTAACAAACAGTACTAATATTAGCCTGTCAGTATTAATATTAGTCTAACAGTATGAACTTGTTCTCTAATAACTATGCAATAACATGCCTCTATTCGGCACAAGCACACTAGAAATAACTAGATAGACAAGTGAGAATTCATGAGGATCCATATCTATGCATAGCCCATAAATAAAAGTTAAGAACTGTTAACCAAAACAACATACCAGTACTAAATCTTAAGATATCAGATTAAGCTTCAAATTCTTCTAAAGAGCATCTCCAAACCATGTCAAGAATCAATCCACCCATGACAACTAAGCAGTACTAACCAAGCCTAGCAGTATAAACTTTTTGTACCAGCAGTACAAAGTTTCTTCAAATAGAGAAAGCTAAGCCCAGCAGTATTAAGTAACTGATCATCATGTTTACCTTCCAACTTCAATCCAATTAGTACTTGTGTATAATCCGCTGTACTTATACACCATTAACCTCCCCTGAGATCATGCAGCTACAGATTAAGCATACAAATGCTTGCCACCAGAAAATTAAATCTACTCACATCAAAAGCTTTAGTGAGCAAATCAGCTACATTATTATCAGTGTGTATCTTGACCATCTCTATCAATCTCTTCTCATAGGAGTCTCTAATGAAATGATGCCGAATCTCTATATGCTTTGTTTTAGAATGGTAGACAGGATTCTTGACAACACAAATGGCACTCTCATTATCAACATGAATCTTTGTCTGCATAAAATTGTATCCATAATCTAACATCTGATTTTGGATCCAAAGCACTTGACCAAAGCAGTAAGAAGCAATAATATATTCAGCTTCAGTTGTTGAATTAGCCACGACAGTCTCCTTTTTACATTGCCAAGAGATTAACCTTGAACCAAGAAATTGACAACCTCCTGTTGTGGATTTCCTGTCCAAACTGGCACCTGCATAGTCATTGTCTAAAAAAGCTTCCAATATAAAAGAAGAGTCCTTAGGATACCAAAGGCCTAAATTGGGTCGACCTTTTAGGTATCTGAAGATCCTTTTTACTGCATTCAAGTGGGAAACTTTTGGTTAAGCTTGAAATCTTGAGCATGCACAAACTGAGAACATAATATCTGGTCTAGAGGATGTAAGGTACATCAATGACCCAATCATTGACCTGTATAAATGGACATCAACATTCTCACCGTCGTCATCTTTTGTTAAAGTCTTGTTGGTTTCCATAGGAGTACTGGTTGTCCTTACACTAGAAAAGCTAAATTTCTTCAAGATTTCACCAACATACTTGTCCTGACTAATGAAGATCCCATCCTCTTTCTGCTTGACTTGTAAACCCAAGAAGAAAGTGAGCTCTCCCATTGAACTCATCTAGAACCTTTTGTGCATTATTTGCTCAAAATCTATACACATAGACTTTTTAGTGGAACCAAAGATGATGTCATCTACATATACTTGTACCAGTAGAATATCACCCTTGACTCTCTTTATGAACAAAGTCTTGTCAATTTGACCTCTGTAGAATCCATTGTCTAGCAGATAGGTAGAGAGAGTCTCATACCAAGCTCTAGGAGCTCGGTGTAGACAATATAAGGCTTTCTCTACTTTGTAAACTTTTTCTGGAAATTCTGGATCCACAAAACCTAGAGGTTGGCTTACATATACCTCCTCTTCAATAGTACCATAGAGAAAGGCACTTTTAACATCCATTTGATACACAACAAAATTCATGAATAAGGCATAGGTCATAAATAACCTGATCGCTTCAATCCTGGCAACAGGAGCAAACACCTCATCATAATCAATGCCTTCTTCTTGTTTGTATCCTTGTGCTACCAGCCTGGCTTTGTTTCTGACTACTATACCCCTTTCATCTTTCTTATTTCTATACACCCACTTTGTACCAATAGCCTTCTTGCCATAAGGTAGGTCAACTAGTGTCTAAACCTTCTGGATCTTGAATTGAAGCAGCTCTTCTTGCATTGCTTCAACCCAGCTTTTACCATCAAGGGCTTGAGCTATCTTTATGGGTTCCTGCTAAGAGAGGAAACATACAAATAAGCAGTTCTAGAAATCTTTGTGATTTATCCTTTTCTGTTTTAAGATGTAGCTTATCATAGCATGTTCTCTAAAATTCTTCTTTGACATGCCCCTTGTTTGTACTATTGACTTTGGATCTCCAATTATTTGATCTTTAGGCTGAATAAAGTGTACTCTAGTTGTGGGAATAGGACTGACAACAGTTAAAGGTTCCATGTTGTTGAAATCAGCCTCTGCACCCATAACTTGATCAGCAAAAGCAGAATTGTAAGTGTCCAAATCTTCATCATCAAAAGCACTGCCAAAAAGGCCAGTATTTTGAACTTCAGTAGTATCCTCCAAATCAGGCATGAGAGGATCATCTAAAAGATCATTGATATTAAGAGGAAAGGATCCACCAAGAGGAACAAATGATGGTCCAACATCATTAGAAGTTCTTGGTGCACTAGCAGCATTAACTGATGTGCTAACAGTATTAAAATTGTTAGTGTTGTTGGCTTTAGTAGCCTTTCCTTGAAGAAGCTCCCTGTTGCACTGTGCTTCAAACTCTTTTCTAACATCATCTGATTGCTCTGTAGCCTCCTTTTCTTGATCCATCATCTTATCAAGAACATTCTTCAAGGCTTGTTTATTCTCACTTACTGGTTATTGTACAGGAGTTTCACCAGCAGCATCATCAGCTGTATCATTTTTATACGTTTCATCTGAGCTCTTATAGCTTGAAGAGATAGAAGACCATAATGGGAACACAATATATTGTTGAGTAGACACATTCTTTTCTTCAAATTGTCTAGCATCAACACTTTTCTTCAAACCTGTATTGCCATTAGCTTCTTGTGGACCTGCATTTTTGTTAGTTTGATTCCCTGCAGTAACTGGTTGATAGTTCATATAATTTGTTAAGGAATCAATATCAAAAAGCCAATTAGGTCCTTGTTCTGCAACATTTGGTTTATTTTCAAGAAAGTTTACATGCAGATTCTCTTCAACTTTTCTGGTTTGAGAATTAAATACCTTGAAAGCTTTGCTACTTATAAAGTACACTACTAAAAACTCTTCTTCAGCCTTCCCATCAAATTTTCCTAAAGGGTCTAGGGTATTTAGGATAGTAACAGGACATCCAAAAGGTCTCATGAAACTTATGCTTGGTGGTTTGCCAATCATAAGTTCATAAGGTGTCTTGTTATGAGGCTTGTTCACTAAAACCCTATTCAGAACATAACAAGCAGTATTAACTGCTTCAGCCCAAAAGACAGTAAGTAGAAGTGAGTCTGCTAGCATAGTCCTAGCTGCCTCAATCAGAGTCATGTTCTTTCTCTCAGCAACTCCATTTTGTTGTGGAGTTCTGGCAACACTAAATTCCCTTTTTATCCCTTTTAATCCACAAAATTCATTCATTTCCTTGTTTTTGAATTATGTCCCATTATCACACTTGATTACTTTAACCTTATGGTTTAATTGATTTTCTATTTCTGTTAAAATTTCTTAAGAATCCTACTTGTCTCAACCTTAGAGGCTAAGAAGAAAACCCAGCTAAACCTGCTAAAGTCATCAGTCACTACAAGGAAATATGTCTTATGGTTGATACTCCTAACAGATGTTAGACCAAATAAGTCCATATGCAACATCTGTAAGGGTTGGCTGATAGAACTCACAAGTTTGGCCTTACTTGCTTTCCCTTCTGACAAGCAACACAAGTATGGTCATTGTCAAACATCTTTAAAGGAAGACCTCTTACAAGGTTTCCCTTTATAAGTTTATTCATTGTTTTAAAATTCACATGACCCAACCTCCTATGCCATAATTTAAACTCATCAATTATGGCTTTTGCAAACAAACAAGTTAAATCTCCAGAATGAACAACATTCTTTAAATCAAAGCTGTACATATTGCTTTGCCTGGGAACTCTAAGCAGTACTTGGCTTTTATCAAGTAGCTTAAAATCAGGAGACAAAACAAGACATTCAGTGTCAGTGAAAAGAACACTGTTTTTCTTGTCACACATTTGTGAGACAGAAAAAAGATTAAACTTTAGTTCTTTGACAAAAAACACATCTTCAAAGTCTAACTTATTTGTTTTTATCTTTCCTTTTCCTGTTATCTTACCACCTCTAGCACTTCCACCAAAAGCAACAAAACCTCCATCAATGTCTTGATAGTCAGTAAGGAAGTCTTTGTTCCCTGTCATGTGCCTGGAACATCCACTGTCAAATATTCCTTTGTTCTTCAAAGCTTGTTGTGGATTTCCTTGCACAAAAGTAAGAGAGTCAGTGTCTCTTGGGGACCCAAGCCACTACTGACTTGAGTCTGCCTTGTGGATCTATATAATTTACTCTTTTTGAGACCCATGATCCACTATTGTCTTTGGAGACATTGTTTAAATCAGTCATTTTAGGTCTCCAAACACAACCTGCTGAGGCCTTAACAGCAGTGACCCCATTTCCCTTAACAGCACTAACTGCTGTTTGCCCAGCAGTATTAACACCATTTACTCTGACAGTATTAACTTTTTCATTTGAAATCCTGGTATTTGGTGCTGTTGATTTATAAAAAGCATTTGTGAGACAGAGAAAAGATTAAACTATTTAGTCGGTTTGACAAAAACACAGGTCTTCAAAAGGTCTAACTATCTGTCGTAGTCATTCCTTTTTCCTGTTATCTACCACCTCTAGAAGCTTCACCAAAGGCAACAAAACCTCTATCAATGTCTTGATAGTCAATAAGACGTCTTTTGTCCCTGTCATGAGCCTGGAACATCCGACGTTCAAAAACATCCTATCTCATTATGTGAAGTGTGGTGTTCTCAAAACTTGTTGTGTGAATTATGTTCCTGCACAAAAGTAAAGAGTCAGTGTCCTCTGTGGGGGGACCCAAGCCACTACTGACCTTGAGTCTGCCTTTGTGGATCTATATACAGTTGGTACTGATCGTTTTTGGAGGGGAGCCGCGACATCCACTATTTATGGTCTGATGAGACAGAGTGTAATCGCAGCCGTCAACTGCTAGTTGGTACAACGCAGCGCGAAACGTCAAACCGGTGGATAGTGAGCCCTTATCAGCAGTGTCCCTAGTGAGAGGTCCCTTAACTGGACTCAGAAGGAGCGACTGGTTGAGCGGCGCAAAGAGGTATGTATACGCCTGCGATTTGCTCTGTACTCATAGCAGATAGTGAGAAGGGGAGGGGAATTGAGTTGAAAGATCCAGGGGATTGTGAGTTGTGTGCGAGTGGTGTAATAGGGATGAAAAGAATGATGACACGCGCTTCAATATGTGATTGGGATAGTATGTCGTGACGAGAGTTAGACGCGGAGTGCAGTTGTGTGGAGCGTGATGCGCGAGAGATGGAGAACATCGAGCTCTGATTGAGTTGATTGGGGTGAGTATTGGTGATTGTGGTGGGGGGGGGGGGGGGGGGGGTGGGGGGGGGAATAGCACAAGATACAACTGGGTCTGAGTGACTCTGTAGATAGAAGTAGTCTAAGTATATGGGAGATGTTATGTCGATCTCACTTCGTATGCAGTCTTTCTTTGCAGTAGGCTAACGTACTTGTTGCGGATACCCTGATAAAGACTGGGTGGTACGACGTACATCGTATCACACTCTCAATTAATGAATATTGAGATGAGTTGATATGTGCTTGTGAGACAGAAATTCAGAAACTACTGTCAATTTCCTTTGTGTGCACCAGCGGAATACTTGTCCTATAAGAGTTAGTCTCAAAACAAGTGGAGCGTGGTTAGTGCCATTCTCTGTTTCAGAGTGGAATGACGCGAAGTCTTTATAGTAGGTGCTGGAATAGAGCCTCGAGAACAATACAGCGAGCTATTGAAGGTAGCACGGAGAGGACTACGGCCCCGCATTGTTAGTAGTAGTGCACAAGGATTCACAGATCACATGCGCGTCGATAGCGAGGACCGGTAAGATGTGACTGTGATTGTGAGATTTAGATTGTGATTTAGATTATCTCCTCAGATTCGAGAAGCCTTCTCATGTAGTAGAACTTCAGATATCTTTTGTAACTCTAGACACTTTGTGAGTCTGAAGATGTTGTCGAGTTTATACATTTCTCCTCAATGGGAGAGAAATAGTCGCTCACTCAGATCATCGAAGCGATCGGCGATCATATAGTACACTTGAGAGTAGTCGAGCGCCAATGTAGGTGCAATCTAACATACATGTGACACAGACTAGTGACAGTATAGGACGATCACAGTCTGAGATATGATCTTAGTGGTAATTAGTGAGACGTGAAGGTATATCTCATAGTGTAGTACTCTCATATACTGCGACAGGTATAGACACCTGTTGCGATTACAGGACTGATGTCTTGCAGTCTATTTAAAATTCACGCACATGCGCGGTAGGAAAAATGCATTAGCGTGCATTACACATCGCATATATATGGCTAATGTATGATTCACCTGTTCAACAAGAGTTTTTAGGGATCTGAACTAGTGGTCTTTGTTAAGCTGTCCGTAGCAATTGATCTATGAGTCATGAGAGTAGGAGTAGTTGGGGATAATAGCATTGCCACACGAGAGAGATGTATCCACAGATGCATACATACATGAGTTCAGTGGTATGGATATATGGATAGGTACACACAATTGAGAGTAGGAGGGTGTTGGTTGTTTTGGTGTGAATTGTGGTTGTGGTGTTGTGAGTTGTGTAGGATGTGGTGTGGAGTGGTGAGTTGTGGTGACACATCACACACAATATCTCAATAGTGGGGGTATATATATATAATATTAGTGAGATTGGATGATTTGGTGATAGTGTATTACAGATGTATTGTGGGTGTTAGGGGAGATCGTTGTGTGTCCCTTAGTTTAATGTAGGGGTGTGTTAAGTGATATCATGTGTTTTGGGGGATTTATGAATTGGGTGAGGGTTTGATTAGTTGTATTGTTTGGGGGATTAGTTAGTGGGTTGAGTGTTTATTTATGTTGGATGGGGAATTGATATGGAGTTTATGATATAGGGTAGAAGTTAAAGTGGTAGTTTTTAATATTTCTGTATATTATAAAAATTGACTAAAGAAAGCGATAATTTATAGATAACCTTACTATAGTTGTCGCTGTTCATCAATCTGTTTTGAATTTTTCATTTTTTTTACACATTTTTAGAACATGTTACCTCTGCAGACCTTGAGATTTGAAGTGTAGGGGGCCATGAGAGCAAACTCAGTTGGTTTCAGCTTGAGCCTAGATAACTCCATCATATCCCAGCCCATCTTGACAATCATAGCTGTCCCCTAAACAACCAATGCATCAGAGGTCTCCACTGGTACAGTCCTTCTGGTGTTGTCCCTGCTCTTATACCCTGCATCTCCATTCTTGTTTCCTTGATTTCTTGGTGCTCTACATTCCCTTGCAAAATGGACCCTTCAATTGACATTAAAGCATTCAACCTAAGTTTTATCAAACCTAACAGTGTTTCTTTGTCCATTACAAAGATAACTTTCTTCCAGTCTTCTATATAAATTTGCTTAACCCTTATAAGAGCATGACACTGCCATTTAGAGGTCCATTTCCCCTTCCCAAATCATCATGATCAATCTCTCTAGTCTTCATCATCTAGTTGTGGACTATTTGAACCAGATTAGTCAAAGAATGAGAATATAGAGCATCAGTACAGATGATGAAGAGCTTTGGTCCCTGAGATTTATGGCCTAGTGCAGTAGAAACACCATTAGTAGTATTAACTTCATTACTGCTGCTAGTGTCTTCTGCAAAGAGAAACGCCACATTCTGAGAGTTTGAAGATGATTCAGAGGAACCTTTGATATCAGCTTCAAACACTTTTAGGTTATTGTATAGATCATTAATATCCAAATCATCTATACCATCTTTTTCCTCATATCAAGGCTACATTGTTCCAGTGAAGGTAGAGCTCTTAAAAATTTCTGATTTGCATCTTCATTAGGAACAGCTGCACCATGAACTTCTAGAAGGCTGATAAGTTTTTGAAACCTATCATATGCTTTATCTAAGCCTTTTGTTTCAGATACAGAAAAATTTTTAAATTGTTGCTTCAAAACAGTCTTATGCATCTTCTTAGATTCAACATTGCCACCAAATCTACTCTTGATAGCAGCCCACAGAGACTTTGCATCCTTTATTCCATGAACCTCAGTTGATACTCATCAGGAATAGCCAAAAGCAAAATGCTTTTAGCTTTTCTTCACCGCTAATCAATAACTATATGTCACTTACGCACCTAAAGGGCCTACCATCTGGAGCACTAAAATTAGGGCAGGACCACACACAAACTAGGGTAGGCGTACCCATCCGCTCCAATAATCACACAAATACTGGGTAGGTGTAATAATTATAATTAATAATTATAAATATATCTCGGTAAGTCCATTGGGTAACCTTAGTCACCGTGAAAATAATCATATTAGAGTTGAAAATGGAACGTTTACTCATAACAAACATATTTGTGAAGTTTCGAGAAAAATTATATTTTTCGTCTTTTAGTGAATTTATTAAATAAGTAAAATAATTAAATAATATTTTATTATTTAATATTCAAAAATCATGTTTTTAGGTAAAATTTCTAAGTATAAACTTTTTACAAAATTTTAACATGACCCGTACACTCATACAACGTTTTCCAAGGTTTCAAACCTTATTTTCAACATTTTTTACCAATTCGACAGTTTTTGACAAAATCCAAAAATCTCAATCTTTAACATTTACTAAAACGTTGTTTTTCTAAAATATCGTTAAATATCACTACGTAAATACCTTTTCACTTCCAAAAGTCCGTCAAAACTCTTATAACGACTAAATATCGCTTATTGGGCTTTAAGGCCCAACAAGGGTCCATTAAGATATTTATAAGTCCAAAATACGATCCAAGTCTAAAACCAAGGTCCATTTATATACATGAGCTTATACCAATAAGTAGAAAATAATCCGGACCACAATAAGCCCTCCCATTAAGCCACGGCTTAAATAGACTTATTGGGCCGTAAGTCCATAAGCTCCAAAATACGTATATTAAGCTTGAAAATAAGTTAATAAGCTACGTATCGCATTTGGTTACTACCATAAGCCTCAAAAATAGTCCACAACATATGCCATAACATAAAAATAGTCAAAATCACTTTCCTAGTGATTTTGGGAAAATAACGTTGCATATAAGCCAACAATAAGCCTAGACATAGCTTAAAAATAAGCCCAAATAAGCTATACAAGCTACTATAAAAAATAAGCTATCTAGCAACATATATTATTTAACCATCACGACCACAACATCAAAACTACAAAACCCCTTCTTTTCATTTTTACATCCAACGAACCAAACACCCTCTTTTTATTCATTTTGTTTCCAAAAATCGATTTTTACAACGATCAACTTGTACAACTAACATCTATGCATCAAGATAAACCCAAAAGGACGAACGAAATTTAAATCTGAAAGCTTACAAGAAAATCTTCATAAATGTAGATTTTGACACGAACCGGACAACCCAAACATTGTTTAAATGAATACCCAAATACTCGTATCAACCCGGAATATCACGTTCTCGATCAAAGATGGAAAATCTGATGGTTGTGGTGGTGTAGGTGGCGGACGAACCAAAGACACACACACAAGTGTGTTTTATTTTTTGAAAATGAAATGGATTAAGATGAAAATGGTTCTAGTGGAAAGCATATATGTGTACATATTGGGACATGTTAGCTAAATTTAAGCCTCCTTGTCCCTTTAACCTCCCATGACCGGCTATGGCATCCAAAGGGGCCTCGGGTCTTTCTTTTCGTGTCGGGGTCACTAAAATACTCGTAAAACTCAACCGTAAAATTTACCCCAAAGTTAATTAGAATTTTTATTCACCTTAAAAATACTTTTCCATTAACCTAGAATATTTACATGACATATTTACACTTTAAACCCTTTAAAACTAATTTGGACATTAACGGATGTGTCGGACTCGTTTTTCGGCATTTTTCAAAATTCACGGGGCAAACCACCCAAAATACAAATAACACAATAATACCTTCCAAAAGGGATTATTAATCACAATAAACCATAAATCACCATAATTCCTAACAAAATCACCACCGTCAACACGGTACAAAATCTAAATAAACTGACAAAAGTCAAATAGTCAAAGGACTATAAATGAAATATTCCAAACACAAAAAGGGCAAAGGTTACATTATCCTAAGGTTTCATGACACCAAATAGTATAGTTTTCCCATTGTATAGCAAGACACACATTCATTATATGGCTAGTACTACATGAAGATTGTAGACACATGATGTCATGGCTAAATGGAACACTAGGGTCAACTTATCATGTTCTCTATGTGATGAATGTAGTGATTATGTCCCTCATCTATTCTTCCAGTGCAAATTATCAAAGAAGATTTAGGATACTGTCAAGGGGATGATCCAACTTAAACAAGTTAATCATAAGTGGACAGACATCATTAAGTACTTATAAAAGTCAGACTGCAAAAACAATATCAGGAGTATTCTGAATAAAATTGGAGTAGTTGTCTGTGTCTACATAATTTGGAATGAAAGAAATTCAAGAACATTCAAGAATGGTCGAAGAGATGAAGAGACAATAATAAGGATTGTGAAAAAAGAAATAAAGTGGAAGCTGGCTAGCTTATATGTAAGAAGATCAGCTGCTGTCAAGAGAATTTTTGACGAATAGGAAGTCTGTCCTCAATACATCTAAACAACTAAAGGGATGTTTGGATGTCTGTTTTAATGGATATTCAACAAAACGTGTCCTATGTTTTAAGGTTAGTTTTTTATTTTGCAGGCCATACAATAGATAGTTACTAATAAATTGGAGTCCATCTGGTATGATTGTACTTACTTGATCTATATAGCTTTCCAGTTTGGCTATGGGTAGGAACTGGTAGGATTTATGGGTCTGTAAGAGGTTTGATTCAGCTGGATGTACCATACGGAAGGACTATCTTTTAAAAAGGGTATATGGTCTGGGTGGACTGTATATGATGGGTGGAATAGAGAGTGTGTGAAAGATGAACCTTCTTGGTCCACCCAATACACAGTCATAGGAGGTTAGGCTGGTTTTGAGTGAGGGTGTGTGTTCCCAGTATAGTGATGCCTTTCCCTCTTGGTCCCTTGATCATGCTAGTGAGGATGTAGCTACTAGGTGATCTTAGGGGCTAATGGAGAGGAAATGTAGCTATACTGGTATAGCCCCTCACTTAGTGTGAATGGGAGCTATATTATTCTTGATGATGCGTTATTATTTTCATAACAAATTATTGTGGATGTGGGTTGAATGGTTTGTGTCTGATATGAGTTAGGAAATGTAGTCAAGAGAATATGGTTATGGTGCTTAAAAGGTGAATTTGGCATTCTTTTTTGAGATCTAAATATGCAAGACCTGTATTGGCTATCTTTTAGACACATGTTTCTAGTTTTGTATAAGATAATGCCTAATGTATCAGAGATGATATGGATGTAGTGTCAGATTTGTTTTGTAATATTTTGTTGGTTCTTAGTAGTTAGTATTGGAAAGGAATAGGCATGTCTATTCTCTTTGTAGTTGAATTGATGTAATTTGTCATTTTATTAATATACAAGTTCACCTTTGCACCAAAAAAAGAGAGAAAAGAAATAGGTACCTAAAGTGCTAAGGACCGACTTGAGGAGGGTTATTCTTCCACCATAAGAAAGGGTTCTTGCTTTTTATGAAGTGAGACTTTTATGGAATTTATCAATGATGGGCTTCCATCTGCAACCTTTACTCATGTTGAAGGCAATGGGAAGACCAAGATAAGTACACGGGAGTAGGGTTAAGCATATTGGACCGTCGATAGGACCGGACCGAGAAACCGGACTGAACCAGACCTATCAGACCGGATCGAACATATTTCGATCCAGTCCTCGGTCTATGCTTTTCCTTAAATTTAGTCCTCGGTTCGGTCTTACAAAAAACCCGACGATTATGATTTGTTGGACCGGACCGACCCGGGTCGGACCATTTCGGTCCGTTCCTTGATCTGGCGTTTTGGACAAATTCGGTTTTGGTCCGATCTGGTTTTCGGACCGTGATCACCCTTGCACGGGAGGGTGGATGCTTGAATATTGAGGATGGAAGAAAAAATTACTGTTTCCATATTAGAAACACCAACCACAAAGAATTTTCTTATATTGAATTTTACATTCAACCCGGATGACATGTGGAAACATCTAAGGATACGACAAAGGTTTTTTGCATTTTCAAGTGACCGCTTGCCTATAACCAAGGCATCATCCGCGAAATGAAGATGTGAGATATCAATATTATTTGAGCCGACATGAATTCCCTCAAATATATTTTTTTGTTTTGCTTCTTGTAGTGCTATATGAAGCACTTCAATCGCTATTATGAAAACAAATGAAAATAATGGGTCACCTTGGCAGAAACCTTTCTTGATCTTAAAACTTTTTAGTAGGAGAGTCATTGAATAAAACCGATGCAAACACCGAGGAAAGATATCCAAAGATCCACTTTCTCCATTTTTGGCTAAAACCTACCTGACTCATAGTATTATCCAAGAAGTTCCAATCAAGAGAGTCAAAGGCATTCTCGAAATCAACCTCAAAGATGAAAAACCATTATTGATGCGCATGAGATGATTTCATTTACCATAAGTGACCCATCTATAATTTTCCTCCTTTTAATATAAGCCGTTTGTACCTCACTAATAACTGAGTGAACAACTTGAATGAGTCTATTAGCAAGAACTTTGGCGATAACCTTATATTGACAACCGACAAGGCTAATGGGTTTAAATCATTGATATATGGAGGGTCATCTTTCTTTAGAACTAAGGCAATAAAAGATGAGTTGCAACCTCTTGGAATGTGACCATAAATTTCAATTTTTTTTACCATATTGATAAGGTGATTGATGAATTTGAAAGTAAATCCATTAGGACCCGACGCTTTTGAACCCCCACAATTCCAAACCGCTTCTTTAATTTCCTCACAAGATAAAGGAGCATTGAGAATTGAAATGTCGAATTCACTAAGGCTTTTGAAAAGATTACTTAAGAAGTACGGGCGGTTGGTTAAGATAACTTCAAACTTTTGTTTGTGAAAGTTGAAGATGTGAGAGATAACAACTGACGGTTTTGTGAGCCACAAATCGTAGATCGAGATTCCTTTTATTTGGGATTTAGAGAGTTATTACTGACAATACCATGAAAAAACTTTAAGTTT
Source organism: Tanacetum coccineum (assembly GCA_026074375.1). Taxonomy (NCBI): domain Eukaryota; kingdom Viridiplantae; phylum Streptophyta; class Magnoliopsida; order Asterales; family Asteraceae; genus Tanacetum; species Tanacetum coccineum. The sequence continues at coordinate 47,471 of BQNB010015440.1, forward strand.
TCATCCCCTTCAACGATCCATTTAACCTTTGTTTTTTGCATAAGATCCAATCTTTTTATATGCTCAAAGCCCGTCCTCCATCTTTTTCAATAAATAAAGCCGGTTTGCAATATCAATTTAATCAAGGCAGTTTGCTTCTGCTTTAATGTCAAGGATATTCACATCCTCTTTCAAACCTCGGATTATGTGGGATTCAAGCAAGCTCACCATTTGTCTGCATGCACGTATAAAATTCATTAAGTTCTAAAGCTTGCACTTTAATAAAGTTGAGGGGTGGGTCACAGTTGCATATCCAACCACATTAGGATTCGACCAAGTTTCTGTGACGATTTATGTGAGCTCTTCATTAAGAAGCCATGAATTAAAGAATTTAAAAGGTATTAGACCGTAATCCGCGAACGGAGATTTAAGCAAGAGGGGGCAATGGTCCGAAAGATCTCATAAAAGGGCGTTGCTTTGAGCGTTGAGCCATTTAGAGACAAAGTGTTGTGAGACGAGTATACGGTTGATTTTACTCAATTTGGTACCAAACTTGTTAATTCTAGTAAACCGCTTACACCACATAGGTTAATCAACTAGCTCGGAATTAGAAATGAACTCACTGAAATGCTTTGCTCCTGATTTACAAAACAAGGAGACAAATATTTTGTTTTCACTTCGAACCTCATTAAAGTCTCCTAAGATGATAGACATAACTTGGGAGCCATGGATTAAGTTGGTAAGCTTATCATAAAGGTTACGTTTCTTTATGCGATCTTAAGGCGCATACACGATAATCCTTAAGCAAGTTGTCCTGATTTTTACCCAATCACCGAAAATGACCAAGAATGCATCACCAACAACCATATATTTTTTCAACATGGAACAATCCCAAATTGCTATTATTCAATAATTTAAGCATATAACATTCAAAATCCCTAAAATCATATGCATAAACATGATTTATAAAATAGTTAAATTAAAGGATTCTTACATTGGAATTATTATTTATAATTACTAAATAATTAATAGGAAGTGTAAATCTTCACTTATTCTTTTCAATTTTTGAATGAATTACCCTGGTTAGCTTTCTCCTCATGTTCTACACCAATGCACCAACAGATTTAATTAGTTCTCATCTTTAAAACTCATCAAAATCTCTTCTTTCTTTCTTTCTTTAACTCGTCATTCTATAACACACATACATCTCTTAATATTTGGTAAAATGAGTGAAGTCTCTAGTCATCTCCTACCTAAAAATCCGATTCTAGATGAAATTACAGTATTAGTCTCTTGATGTGCATAAATGGAACATCATGGTTTAAATTTATAAAACCTTTTCTACCTAGACTATTCCTATACAGTAAAGAGATGTGTACCCTATCTTGTAGCAGTGTAGTGATTGGTAAGTATGGGTGTCAAACCCTAAGAACGATGTGTATCCTCTCGTTGTCTAATTGAAATGAAAATCTATTTAAGAAAGCAATGAAATGAAGACATGTGCTTTAGATCCTTGATATGTGAGAAATCACATATCCTTTTTATACCAAAAATGGCCCTAAAATGAACAAAATTGTGCAAATTATGCTTGTATATTGCTTGTTTTGTCATTTGTGATGTCTAGGTACGGATATTGCAAAAATCACAAGAAAACGGCCAAAACCGAACAAACACGAACATGAGAACGGATAGAGTGCACAAGAGCTGGAAGTTTCTAGCAAAGGTCAACAAAGTCAACCTTGGTCAACCCACAAAAAGACAAAACCTTCAAAATACCTAAATAACCCTTAATATTAAATCAAATTTCACCAAAAACCCTAAATCACTAACACCATTAGTCCTCTTTTATTAAAAAGCTAACGGTCGTTATGTCCCTTAACTATAAACCCTTAAATATTTACCCAAACCCAAAACCAAACCAAAATCCTGGCCCAAAACTTTTTTTTATTTTTTGTTATTAAACCCGAGCCCAAGTCAAAGCTTTATAAGCCGGGTTAAATAAGTCAAGCAAACAAAAGTAAAAAAAAGGGGGGGGGGGCAGGAAAAATCATTATTACTGTTCATCGTCGTCCTAAAAGATTACCTTGCTCAATTAAACGGGTAAAAAAATCCCTTCCATCCACTTATCCTTGCCGGCACGATAGATTCCAAGTACAAGCTTCCTTGTCTGCATCAAAGACGGTCACGAACGCTCATTTTTGGTCAAGACTGGACACATAGGATTACACGTGGATATCAAAGGATACACATCCCTTGATGAATTTACACTGAAACACAGCCAAAAGAAGCACAAAGGTGAATCAAACCACGGATTGCCACACTGGCAATCCGTGTGCTCATTTTTTTTGATCAAACGGGTGGAATGATTCAAGGGCTTGATCAAGAGTTAGTTATAATTGGATGGTCAGGATTAAAGAAGGAGGAGCGTCCCTGGATCTAGAAGACTCCTCACATCACTATAAAAAGGAGAGAAGCTCACACAGTAGGAGATAACTAGGAGTAGGAGTAGCTTAGGGTAGATTTAACTTTTAGCTTATACGTTTTTTTAGCTTATGTCTTTAAATTTCATGTAATTTTCCTTTTCAAGTATTGTAATCCTTTAAGTTTTCAATAAAATTCAGTTTCATTTTTAATTCAAACTCTTTCTTAATGCAATTCTGTTTAAATTCATCATAAGTTTTTTTAAGCTCCTTTTAAGCTACTCTTACTACTCTAGCTTATTGTACTCAGTTAAGCTTTTAAAAGCTTAACTGAGCTTTATTGATTACTCATTAACTCCCCTAAATTACCTCAGCTTGGTTATTGGATGATAAGCCAGTTTGGGAAGGGCTTATTGGACCCCACTGGCTTGTTCTAAACAAGCCAGAGCTTGTGGATGTAAGCTCATTTGATCATTCACCTCTGTTTAGCTGAGGTGGCGGTACCTTCTCCTTTTCCTTTCTATATTTTCTTTGTTGTCCTTTATTATTCTAGCTTATCTGTCAATTTAGCTTAAATCTACTTTTTATCTGCTTATTACTGTTCATTTTGGCTAAATGTTGCTTAATACTTTAGTTCAATGCTTATCTAGTTCATAAGTTAGATTAAATCTTAATATGCAAGTTAGTTTTATAAAAACAGTAAAAAAATCCAAAAATATTAGCAGTTTCTATTAGCTTTTAAATTTTGCTTATTCAGTTGTTTAAACATGTTCATTAGGCTCATTATAAGCTGATTATCATCTGGTATCTCTTGTTTGAGCTTTAATTCTGAGTTTCATAAGATAATTATGGATTTAAGTAAAATAAAGGAGTGTTTGGTATAGGATCCAAAATGGGTCAAAATAGAGTAAATGTTACTTTTGGATCCTAAGTCAGTTCGAGTTAGCTTAAAGTTAATCTATGAGTCAATTTTAAAGAGTTTTTACAGTTTAAAATTCAAGTTTTAGGTTTGCTACAATCATGGTTTGAATCTGTTAGATTTTAACTTGTTATAATAGCTTATTTGATTAGATTTAGTTAAGGTGTTTATTAGAGTAATTTTCATGCTAATTTTGAGTTGTTTATGCAGCAGGATTTAGCTGCATTATTTGGTTTTTGGTTTGTCATTTTTAGAGTAAATTGCATCAGCATAATAAAAAGCCCTATAGCCATTTTCAAGTTTAAAAATCAGAAGGTAAAAATAGTTTTTAGGTTTTGATCTCAAGAGTATAAGTAAATTGGAGGTCAATTTTCATCTGTATGAGCTTAGTTTAGAATAAATTGCTTATTTGTCCATCTGTTTTTAGCTTTGTAATTTGCAATTTGTCTTTTGAAAAATGAAAATTTCACTCAGCATGTACTGAGTAAATAAGCTGTTTTCAAATAGCTTTTTCTTTGTCCATTTGCTTTTCAAAATAGTTTTTAAGACCTGTTTCTAGTAGCTTTTTGGCCAAGGTTTAAGATGATATAAGCTAGAAAGTCATAAGGATCTGTTTGCTTATAGAAAATTAAGCCTAAAGTTGCCCTTAAGGCTTGTTTGGTATGCAGTTTTTCAACAAGTGCTTATTTGAAATATCAGCTTATGGCTTGTGCTTTTTGTTCATTTCTAGCTTAGAGTAGCTTAGTAGGTTAGTTTTAAGTTAGTGATAGCTTATTTAGTTCTAGCTTTAGCTTATACCCGTTTTTAGCTTATCAAGTTTTAATAAAAGCTTAGTTAAGCATTCTGTCTGTTTAATAAGCTGTTTTCAGCTTAAATTTTGATTTTTTTTAAATTTCAAAAATAGTTTCTTTTATAAATTTAGCTTATTTTTAGCTGTTCTACAACTTTGCTTTTCAAAGTTTTTGCAAAATAAAAAAAAGGGAAGAGGGGAAATCCAGGGTGAGCAAGGCTCGAACCCTGGACCTCTACCCTCCTCAACCTTTATAAACGTCCCACAAACACACACACTTTCCAACTGCGCCCTTGGGTCTTTTGCAAACTAACTCTCACTTAGTTTTCTTTTATACACATTTTTCTTTTCTATTTTCTAATTTAAGCCGTAGCTTATTACTGGCTTATTAGAGCTTATTGTTTAAGCAATTTTTAAGTTGGTATTTTTATAAAATTACCCTTTTAATTTTACACCTTTAGTAATTTTTCTAGATTTTTAGAATTACATTAACTATTTTTAATCATTTTTTTTATTAAAAACTTTATAATTCATAAAAAATAGAAAAATAATAAAAAAAATAAAATTCTTTTTTTATAAAATTTTCTTTTATTATATTTTAGGCTTAGGTTTGAAATTTATTTTCGTAGGGTTAATATTTTGAAATTTCATTTTTTAAAGAGCGGGATTTCGTTCCCGTTCTCGTTTTCTTCGTTTTTAAGCTTAAAGTACCCTCGTTTTAGAATTTCCTTAGCCTTTTCTTTTTAAATAGTCAAATAGGATTAGAAAAAGTTTAGAAAATCATTTAGGATTTAATTTTAGTTCAATTGCTTAATTGACGCGTTTTCTTTAATTCCCGTTTACGTTTTAATGCTTACGTGTTTAATTTTCATTTCTTGTTTACTTGTTTTCGTGCATTTATCTACTTGTCATTTATATTTAGTAGGATTTAGAAAATCCAAATAAAAAATCTTCAAAACCATTCAAAACGCGCGATCACAGACTTAACCGATTTTCAATTCACGATTCGTCAAGGGAAAACGACCCGGGAGGTTTTTGGGACAACTTTGGTTAAAAGATTGTTTCTCAAACCCGACGAAAAATACTTACTATACTATTATTTGATATAATCCTTATATATATATATATATATATACGTATAACGTATTCGGGAGCGTATCAATCCTCATGATTATGATTAATAATCTTAATTTATCTAAAGTGATGTTACAATGGCAAACGACTAAGAGAGATGAACACATTTACCTAGTTAATGATCCTAAGTTCAGTAATTATGATCTTACGTGCAATGTCTAACCACAATCTTAATAGAGGCGTCTAAAGTCATTAGATTCAAAAAGTCATCCTCACCTAACCTATGATTCGTGAATGGAATGAACCCTCGCGGGAATTAACCTGTCCAGTTCACAATCATTAAGCCTTTTAACTAACATGAGATATATACATATGTGTTTCCCATTAACACTTATGTGTTTCTTACTAACACCCAATACTACAACTAGACAGGCTATGGTATCGGCTTACACCCTATGAAGGCGGAAGGGTTTTTGGGTAAAACACTCAATGCTAACAAATTCCTATTATGTAGCACGGATCGCACTTCTTAACTATCTCCCCATACTAAGGGCAGCTCAATGTGAATGAGTCATAAAACTACTAAAGAATGGTCATCCTGTAGTTAATCATGCACGCTAGGGTACAGATGGTCTCGTACTAACTTATGTGCAATCAACCTTATTTTAATAGCCAATACCGAATCACAAGGATCTAGGACATACTACACAAATTATCTGCTAATATCGTAATTAAACTATAAGATCATGTCATATTAAATGCAAGCTAATGAAACTAATTAAATGACAAGATAAATAAATCAAACACCATTAATATCAAACATCAACAAATTAAAGAAGATTAAATAAAGGTTAAGGAGTAATTAATTTAAATCAAACTTGAATAGTTGAAGTATCATGCACATATCATGCTAACAATGCTCTTGATCCTCTAGTCGAATTCCATGGCAAACCGAGAACGGTTAACCCCTTAAAACCAGCTGCTGCGTACCCTTCTTCTTTCTTTGCTTGTGTCTAATAGAAACCAAAAGAAGAATAAAAATAAAAGAATGAATTTTTTTTGGGTAAAGGGTTTCCTCGGTAAATTTTTTACACCAAAAAGTAGTTAAGTACAAAGGATGAGGGTGAGTCGCAAATCTCTGCCCGTTACATAGCAAAACTGCTTCCTTAAAGGAAGGTACACAAAGAGATTAGACTACAAAGAAACAAAAAAACTATTTCTTCTTACGACCATGAACTTTAATATCCAAATTATCGCATATATCTTGAATCTTGTTAGGAATATCCTGACATTCATACATATCATCGCCGTATGGGTCATAATCGTAGTCAACATTCCCATAGGATTCCTTCCATTGTTCCAATAGACTATTAGTACCATAGCCAACATCCTTTGAAGCAAGAAAATTTGTCATATCATTATCAACAGATGCAACTTCATCCTCACTATCATGATCATCCAAAGAATCAACCCTTGTCAACGGTTTACCTTCATCATCCACAAGGGTAACCTTCCCATCAATAATAAGCCTTTCCATTTGCCGTATGGGTCATAATCGTAGTCATCATTCCCATAGGATTCCTTCCATTGTTCCAATAGACTATTAGTACCATAGCCAACACCCTTTGAAGCAAGAAAATTTATCATATCATTATCAACAGATGCAACTTCATCCTCACTATCATGATCATCTAAAGAATCAACCCTTGTCAACGGTTTACCTTCATCATCCACAAGGGTAACCTTCCCATCAATAATAAGCCATTCTATTTTATCAATTTTTGCAATAATAGGAGTAGTACTAGTATGATGACATCAAATAACGTCTATTTTATAGCATCATTTATCCCTGATATATTGCTCATTTTACATAATTTATGCATGAATTGATACTTAATGGCCTATATTTGTTATTTGTTGTAATTATCGAGCAAAGAGTGAAAGATAATCAAAAGGACAAGTATTTTGGAGCTAAAAAGAAGAAATTATAAAGACTATTGTTCTGACAACTAATACACTGTATCCATCAAGGAAGATACAATGTATCAGTGCTTTATACTTCACTCAACATCCACGAAGAGAAGATTAATGCGCCATATCCAGAAGTAGTCCATACGACGTATTGGATTGCAAGTCATGGAATATTCTGGAATATAATAATCATAGAGTCCACGCTAAGGAACCCTAATACGCCGTATTAAACTCCTTTACTACAGCGTATCGACCAAATCCCAGAACCTATAAATACCAACCCTAAAAACGAATTTTAGTGTGCAAAAAATATATACCGAAGACTGAGAAGAAGGCATTAACCACTAGGTTTGAATTTTAGAAGAGAAGAAAAGCCAAGAAGGTCTTGCAACGTAATTCAATCCTGTTAGGAATACGAAATTCCTAAGAAAGTGTCAGCCACTCCATAGATAACGATCGTTAGTTCGTTAAGTAATATTTTGGAAACTTACATAGTGCTTAGAAAAAGCCGAGGACAAACCCAAAGCGCTTCCATAGCCGCCATTGTAAAGTATATAAACACTTCTCCATGCCGTAGAGAGGTGTTGGTTGTTCATTTTGTTTCACACATTAATGCATTTTTCTCTTATGTTTACTTTCTCTCTCTAAAGTGTTCATCCAACCACTCTCTCACTAAAATCACCTCTCTTTCCCTTTACATGTATGTTACTAGATTGTCTTCAATTGGTATCAAGAGCCCTGGAGTGATTTGTTTAGTTTTGTGTTTGTTTTTGGTTCGAATTTTCTCTCAAACCGTACGCTTTTCTTGTTATTTTTTTTGTTTTCAAAGCTTTTGTGTACACTAAAGGATCATTTACCTTAGTAAATCTGATATAGTATCTTTAGGATATAGGTGTACAAGCTTAGATTCAAGAAAAACATCTTTTTTGTTCAACTTTTGTTTTCGAAAACCTTAGAAAGTACAATTCTTGAGTTTGAAATTTTTGGCTTAAAAAACTATAAAGTTTGCATTTTTAAGGTACCTATAGGTTTAGTAATACTAGTTGTACAATAAAATTTAGGAAAAACAATCAAAAGATAGTCTTTTTGTGTTTTTGAATTTTTGTGTTTAGTAACCGAATTAGCAGCTTGCAGTTATCACCAAATTCGCCGCCTCTCAAGTTCGATCGAATTAGCAGCTTTAAGGTTTAATCGAACTCGTAGCTTTTAGGATTCAACCGAACTCGCAGTTCTTAGTGTTAACCGAATTCGCAGCTCTCAGTGTTAACCGAATTGGCAGCTTTCAGTGTTAAACGAATTAGCAGTTTCCAGTGTTAACCGAATTGGCAGCTTTCAGTGTTAACCGAATTGGCAGCTTTCAGTGTTAACCGAATTAGCAATTTTCCTTTGTAAACCGAATTAGCAGTTTTCCTTTGTCAACCAAATTAGCAGTTTTCCTTTGTCAACCGAATTAGCAGTTTTCCCTTGGCAACCGAATTCGTAATTTTTCCTTTGAAAACCGAATTTCGAATTACACTTGGACCAAAGTTTCTAAAACGAAAATTATACGGTTTCTTTCTTTGACTTGTAAATTCCCGTAAAACATTAACTTGTTTTCCCGGTTTTGTCAAGAATTGTAAAATCCCATATAGTTTCAAGACATAAAACACACAAAATACAACTCCCAACAACACAATTACTTTCAATCACCGTTCGATCAAACAAGTCATCTTTTAACATACAAACTTTCTCAATGACGACTCTTGCTGACAAAGCGATTCTTTCGGGTGCTGACAATCGTCCACCTATGTTGGAAAAAGATATGTACGATTCTTAGAAAAGCAGAATGGAGCTATACATGATGAATAGACAACATGGATGAATGATCCTTGAATCCGTTGATAATGGTCCACTCATTTGGCCTACTATTGAGGAGAATGGAGTGACTAGACCAAGAAAATACTCTGAGATATCTTCTACGAATGCAATTCAAGCTGATTGTGATGTCAAGGCAACAAATATCATTCTCCAAGGATTACCACCAGAGGTCTATGCACTTGTTAGCAATCATCAAATCGCCAAGGAACTTTGGGAAAGAATTCAACTTCTCATGCAAGGAACTTCATTGACGAAACAGGAAAGAGAGTGTAAACTATATGATGAATTCAATAAGTTTTCTTATAAAAAGGGGGAAACACTACGTGGTTTCTACTTAATATTTTCACTGCTACTCAATGACATGAACATCTACAATGTGAAACTGGAACAATTTCAAGTGAACATCAAGTTTTTGAATACTCTTCCTCTTGAGTGGAGCAAATTTGTGACTGATGTCAAACTGGTTCGGGATTTGCACACAACTAACATTGATCAACTTCATGCTTACTTGGGACAACATAAATTTCATGCAAATGAAGTTCTTTTAATGCATGAACGCAACTTTGGTTGCAACCCATTAGATGACCTAGTTTCCTTATCAAACTCATCAGAACTCATACCAAAACTCTCAATTTCAACCATAAGTTTTATTATATCAGTCTCCACAGTACGGATCACCTTATTAATCTTAACAATACTCAAACAATCAATCATCAACACCTCTTTCAATCACTTATCCATCTAATGATTATCAATCATCAGTTCACCACAATGTTTATTCTCCACCATCATCCATCCCTCAAATGGAATATGCTCCCACAGTTAACCAACAACGAACAACCTGAATTTCCCCAACTAGACTTAGGTCTAATTGTTCCAGTGTTCAAGCAAGGTGACAATCCCATTGATGCCATCAACCATATGATGTCATTCCTATCAGTTGTCGTCACATCTCTCTATCCTACTACCAACAACCAGTTGAGGAATTCCTCAAACCCTAGGCAACAAGCTACAATTAATGATGGAAGAGTGACTTTACAACCAGTACAGGGGAGACAAATTTCTTTTGCTATGGGTACCACCAAGACCTACACTCCAGGAGCAAGTGGAAGCAATTCTGGGAAACAAAGGACTGTTATTTGTTATAACTGCAAAGGGGAAGGACACATGTCCAAACAGTGCACTAAACCTAAAAGGAAACGGGATGATTCGTGGTTTAAGGATAAAGTGTTGATGGTACAAGCTTAAGCAAATGGTCAAATTCTACATGAGGAGGAACTAGCATTTTTGGCAGATCTAGGAATTGTAGAAGGTCAAGCCACACAGACTGTCATTACTCACAATGCTGCTTATCAAGCTGATGATTTGGATGCATATGACTCTGATTGTGATGAACTCAACACTGCCAAAGTTGCTCTCATGGCAAATTTATCTCATTATGGTTCAGATGCTCTTGCTGAGGTACACAATCATGATAATGTGAATAATAATATGATTAATCAAGCTGTGCAGGCGATGCCGTCTTCTGAACAGTCGAATGTTGTGAACCATTCAGAGACTGAAATAACCAGTGATAGCAATATCATTCCTTATTCTCAGTATGTGATTGAATCACAACAGGCAGCTGTTCAGAATTCTAACTCTTCTGCACAACAAGATGCACTGATATTATCTGTGATTGAACAACTGAAAACCCAAGTAGTTAATTGTACCAAGATAAATCTGGACAATAAAAGTGTCAATGATACTTTAACTGCTGAGCTTGAAAGATATAAGGAACAAGTTAAAGTTTTGAAAGAAGGACAAAATGTTGATTTAATTAAGAGTAATGATCACATATCAGATTTAAGTGCACAGCTGTAGAGAATATTGATTGTCTTAAACTAACTCTTTCTTAACGTTTAAAAAGAAAAAGGAATCTTTAATGAAAACAGTTACTCTTCTCAAAAATGATTTTAAGAAAGAAGAATCTAGGAACATCGATAGAGAGATTGCGTTAGAAAAGAAGATCAAACAACTAGATAATATTGTTTTTAAAAGAGATCAATCTGCACAAACTGTTCACATGTTGACGAAACCTCAGTTTTTCTATGATCATACCACTAAGCAAGCTCTAGGTTTTCAAAATCTTTTCTATCTGAAGAAATCTTAGCAGTTGGAACCAAAGCTTTATAATGGTAATGTCATTAAGAACACTAGTGCTATTGTGATTCCTAACTCTAAAGAGACCCTAATGCTTGCCGAGGAGAGTAATTTAAAAATGCTGTTAAAACAACAGGATCCAATGGTTTTAGAAAAGAAAGTTAATACCATGCCAGTTGATTATGCTATTCTTAACCAACTTTCTCAAGATTTTGAAAAATGATTTGTTCCGCAAACTGAATTATCTGTTGAACAAGCCTTTTGGTCTCAGAATTATATGAATTCTTTAGATCCTAGTCCTTCTTGTAGACCCACCAATGTTGAGGTTCCGAAAGAACTTCTTAAAGTCAGCATGGTAAATACGAGTTTGAAGAAACTTAAACACCAACTTGCTAGTTTTGACGTGGTTGTCAAAGAAAGAACAACGACCACAGCTATCACTGAGGGCTCGTGGGGGTTTGAGCATACAAAAGCTTGTTCTAGGGATGAAATAATACGATTTGTAAAAGCATTAAAGGACTTATTTAATACATTCGATCAATATTTGATTGATGAACTTTCTGAAGTCCAAAATGTCTTTCATCAAATGAAACAGACTGTAGAACAACATCGTTTAGAGTCAAAAACTTTTGAAGTTAAAATGAATCAAGTTTTAAATGAAAACGAATGACTCTTGGAACAAGTCATCAACAAAGATATAGTGAACATAATTATGAATTCTTCTGTAGATAATGCTTATGTGAATATGCATGAATGTGAAAAGTGTATCAAACTTGAGACTGAGCTTCTCAACAAAAAAGATTTCATTGAAAAAGAAACTTACGATAAATTATTCAGAAGTTTTACCACTCTTGAGAAACATTGCATCTCTTTAGAAGTTGACACTCAACTTAATCAAGAAATTTTTCATCGAGACAACTCTGTTTGAAATCAAAGTGCTCCAAGTTTTGATTAATATTTTGAATTAAATGAATTGAAAGCTCAGTCGCAAGAGAAAGACATGGTCATAAAAAAGTTGAAAGAGAGAATTAAATATCTAAGTGGAAATATGAACGAGGATAAGATCAAGAAGGACATAGAAGAGATTGAAACGATAAATATTGAATTAGATGATAGGGTGTCAAAGCTTATTGTTGAGAATGAACATTTGAAACAGACCTATAAGCAACTTTATGACTCGATCAAATCAAAACGAATTTGATTAAAAGAACAATGTGATGCTTTAGTTAGTCAAGTCAGTTAAAAGTCTGTAGAAATCTATGATTTAAATGTAAGTCTTCAAGAAAAATATTTGGTCATTACAGCTCTCAAGAATGAATTAAGAAAACTTAAAGGAATGATTTAGCTGATAATATTGCTACCAAACACCCTATTGCTCCAGAAATGCTTAAAATTGATGTGGAACCCATAGCCCCTAGATTGTTGAACAATAGGACAGCTCACTCTAACTACCTTAGGCACACCCAGGAACAAGCTGCGATTCTTAGGGAAATAGTAGAACAAGGGAAATTACAAAATCCTCTAAATAATTCCTTAGACTCTGCTTGTAAGTATACAAAACGAATTCAGGAGTTGCTTATAATAATCAGACAAACCTGCCCTAGCATCAACAATTCAAGTGATAAATTAGTGGTTGTGACCCCAAAGAACAAGGACAAAAGAGTTAGATTTACTGAGCCCATCACATCCTCAGGAAACACAAACACAATAATAGCTTCTTCATAAAACCTAGTTTCTAACAAACCTATGTTGTCTTCTATAGGAGTAAAACCGTCTACTAGTGCTAGCGGATCACAGCCTTCAGGCAATACAAAGAAAGATAAGATTCAGCGAACACCAAGTAGTACTCAGAAGAATAAAGTAGAAGCCCACCCTAGGACAGTTAAATCTAGTTTGAAAAATAAGAATTGTTTTGTTAAACCTAAAGGAAATGCAAACGTGCAGCATTCCAAGCTTAATGCGAATTCTAAACTTCTATGTGTTAAGTGTAATGGTTGCATGCTCACGATTTGTGTGTTCTTGATTTTATCAATGATGTGAATGCTCGTACTAAATCTAAATCTGTTAAGAAAAGTTCAAAGATAAAAGTTTGGAAACCAACAGGAAAAGTGTTCACAAATATTGGATACATTTGGAGACCTACTGGTCGGACCTTTACTATAGTAGGAAATGCGTGCCCTTTAACTAGGATTACAACAAATGCTGAAGTGACCCTTAGGAAACCAACTACTCTAGAAAGTGATACACCTAAGCCTGTAGTAACATTGGTTTACTCAGGGAAACCTAGGAAATCTTAAACTAATGTTCGTGTTAGCAAACCTAAGATTATTAAATCTATATCTGCTAACAAAAAGGAACCTAGTAAATCTTAAGGATCCATAGTTTCTGATGTTCCATCTTCCTCTCTGGATGAATGCAGGTCATCCAAATTGTTCTCTGGTATTTGGACTCCGGCTGCTCCAAGCATATGACCGGAGATCGCTCTTAGCTCACTAATTTCATTAATAAATTTTTGGATACAATCAAATTCGGAAATGATCAAGTGGCAAATATATTGGGATATGGTGATTATCATATTGGGAATGTTATGATCTCAAGAGTTTACTACGTAGAAGGACTTGGACACAACTTATTCTCCGTTGGGCAATTCTATGATTTGAACCTTGAAGTTGCTTTTCGTCAACACACCTACTTCATTCGTAATCTAGAAGGTGTTGATCTATTGACTGGATCTTAAGGCAACAATCTGTATATTCTGTCTCTTGGAGATATGATGGCATCCTCTCCTATATGTCTCTTGTCAAAGGCCTCGAAGACTAAGTCCTGGCTATGACACCGACGTCTATCTCATCTGAACTTTGGTGCAATCAACCATTTAGCTAGACACGGTCTTGTTCGAGGTCTCTCTAAGCTAAAGTTTGAAAAGGACCATATGTGTTCTGCGTGTGCAATGGGCAAAAGCAAGAAGAAACCCCACAAACCTAAATCTGAAGACACCAATCAAGAAAAACTCTATCTTTTGCACATGGATCTTTTTAGACCAATGCGTGTCGCAAGTGTTAATGGAAAGAAGTACATCCTCATCATTGTCGATGATTACTCTCAATTTACATAGGTAAAGTGCTTAAGGTCAAAAGATGAAGCTCCAGATTTCATAATCAAGTTTCTCAAGATGATCCAACTACGGCTTAAAGTACCTGTCCGACGAATCAGAACAGATAATGGAACCGAATTTGTTAATCAAACTTTATGTGAATATTATGAGAAGGTTGGCATCTCTCATGAAACATCTGTTGCTCGCTCTCCACAACAAAATGGTGTCGTTGAAAGACGTAATCATACGCTAATTAAAGCTGCCCGCATAATGTTGATTTATACAAAAGCTTCGTTATTCTTATGGGAAGAATCAATTGCTACTGCATGTTATACCCAAAATCGTTCCATCATACGTCTTCGTTATGGCAAAACACCATATGAGCTTTTACATGACAAAATTCCCGACTTATCATTCTTCCATGTATTTGGTGCAATTTGTTATCCGACAAATGATAGCGAGAATTTGGGAAAGTTACAACCGAAAGCTGATATTAGTATTTTCATTGGCTATGTACTTATAAAGAAAGCATTTCGAATTTACAACCGACGTACCAGACGAATCATCGAAACAATTCATGTAGATTTTGATGAGCTGACAGCGATGACTTCTGTACATAGCAGTTCAGGACCCGTACTTCATGAAATGATTCCTGCTACAATAAGTTCAGGACTCATGCCAAACCCTCCTCCTTCAATACCATTTGTACCACCTTTAAGAACTGATTGGGATATTTTGTTTCAACCACTGTTTGATGAATTACTCAACCCTCCATCAAGTGTTGATCGCCCAGCCCCTAAAGTCATTGCTCCAATTTTTGAAGTAGTAGCTCCAGAACCTGCTGCATCAACCGTTTCACCTTCCTCACCAATTGTTGACCAAGATGCACCATCACCTGGTAACTCACAAACAACACCCGAAACTCAAACTCTTGTCATTTCTAATGATATTGAAGAAGAGAATCACGACTTAGATGTTGTACACATGAATAACGATCTATTCTTTAGTATTCTAATTCCAGA
>BQNB010015441.1:0-61969 GCA_026074375.1 Tanacetum coccineum
CTAGCAGTATTAAGTGTTTTAAGGCCAGATTTCATTAAGACTGCTTTTGGAACAAAATTTCCTATTGGATGAGGGTGAGACATTCTTTGAGAATTTTGGTGATTCACCCTTCTAGCATTGTTCCAAACATGCTTTTCTACGATTTTCTTTTCATAGAAATCACAATCTTTGATCGAGTGGTTGAAACTACCACATACATAGCAAGCTTTATTTTTAAACTCAAAATTACTTCCTAATTTTTGAGTCATCAAATTATTCCAGTTTCTCTTGTTACCTCTAGGACTTTGACTGTTTTTCCAAGGGTATTTAGCTTGCTCATTGTTCCCTACCTTCTTTACAGATTCCATAGATGATTTCACATGCTTATTAGATTTAACAAATTCTACCTTAGCAAAACTAGGTTTTCTTTTTTTAGACTTAGACTGAGTTCAATTTTATCCTCACTGTCAGATATCCAATCTTCAATAAGTGGTTCACTGACAGACTTAGGTTTTGACTCACTAGTCTTAACTTCACTAGATGAAACTATAGGCACACTGGTTATTGACTCACTAAAAACATATTCTTCCCCATCATCAAGTACCAAATCAGGTTTAGGGGGCATGAAGTTCCCAGTATAGGGAGGTGGAACTACATGATATCCTTTACTTGTTTTGTACTTATCATTATCCAGACTGTCAAACACTTGACTATCAAATACTTGACTATCAAACCCTACATCAGTCTTAAACTTATCACTTGCTTGAATATCTAACAGTTTACTTAGATTCTTAGATGAATTTTCAAACTTTTCTAAGGTAAGTTTCAAATCATCTCTTTCTTTTTCAAATTTATTTCTAAGCTCTGTTAGTGCATTATCTCTCAACATAATATCAAGTTTTAAAATCTTTATGTTCTCTTCAAAAACGGCCTCATTCTTTTTATACACTTCTAGTCTAGCCTCTACAGATTCTAGACATGCTTTATAAGCTCCTACATTTATTTGAGACTTGTTAAAATCTTTTGTCAGATTATCATAATGTTCTTTGAGAGTTTCATAAGATTTTAAACATGCTTTAGAACAAGTTGATACCTCAGTTATGAGCTTGAAGAACTTGAAGAGCCTAGAAGAATGTATATGCCATAAGTGCAAAAGTTTGTAGGTTCTTCTTCAAGCTGATCACTCTAGTCATTACCTAAGTCTATCTTGAGCCACTAACGATTTCGCTCTCTATTGTTTTTCACGTCAATTATCTCCTTATAGGGTTCTTTGTTCTGTTCTCCTTGGAGCCTGCACGCCATTGCTAAAATAAACCCTTTTTTATTGACGAGTTATAGCATTCCCACGTTTGATTTATTAAACCCTATTGTCTCAGATCCACTTTGCCATTAATCTTCTTCAGTTCTTATTTAGGAATCTTTTGGCTCTCATGGTCAACTAGCCATCTGCCACTTTAGATCCATTCTTCCAAGTCTCAGCCATCAATTCTGTTAATAAGGCTCATCATTTAATTCTGGACTGTTGGATTGGTTTACAAAGAAATAATAGATCACAGCATCACTCATACTATCAGTATTGACAGAGTTAGAACCATAAGCTTGATTGGAACTGCCAGAGTTATTGGAAGACACAAAAGCCACATTTTGTGAATTTTGGTTTGAGCTTGATGACCATTTATCTTCAGTTTCATAAATCTTTAGATTGTTGTATAGGTCATCCATGCTTAAGGTGTCTAAATCAGATTTGTTCCTCCAGATCAAGGTATGAGTCTTCCATTCTGATAGGAGACTTCTTAGAAACATAAGATTCATATCTTCTTGAGAAATAGTTTCACCCAGAATCTCTAGCTGACTGATAAGCTTTTGAAGCCTATCATAGGTTTGATCAAGTCCTTCTGAGCTTGATCCATTGAAATTCTCATACTGTTGCTTTAGAAGTGTCTTCTGAGTTTTCTTTGACTCCTTATTACCTCCAAACCTTTTCTCTATGGCTTCCATCAGAGTCTTGGCACATTTGTAGGTATTAAACTTTAGTTGATGTTCATTTGGAAGAGCCATCAACAATGTACCTCTTGCCTTTAACTCATTCTTCCTTGCTAACTTCTCCTCTGCAGTTGTAGGAGGATATGTTTGCTCAACACCATCAACAGTTCTCTTTGGTGGAGGTGAGTCTCCATTTACTATTACTTCCCAAAGAGCATAATCTGTCATTAGGAAGTACTGTTCTATCCTCATTTTCTAAAGCTCAAATTCTCCTAGATTGAGTACTGGAAGTTTTGTAGCAACAACCATTTGTGAAGATACTGCCTTCCTGTTTTCAATACAATAGTTGGTATGTGTAGATTGTTTCTTATTGTTCAAAGTTTCTCAACAAGCTCTGATACCACATGTTAGGAATCGTTTAAGCCCATCTAAGATCGTTTCACAAATAACATTAATAAGCAGCCAATTGGGATCAAGAGCCATGGCAACATACTCTTGGGTCGGATTTAACTTTATGGTTCGTTTGGTCTAGTCACACTTTCTGTCATTTTTGTCATTATTTATCTTTCGTGTGTTCAGATTCTTTTTGTGGTTATAACAGCTTATTTTGTCTTGGTTTTTGAGTCGGTTGTCACAACTTGTTGGAGCTTATATTAAAGTCTTTTTTGTGGCCTATTGTTTCTGGTTAAGAGCTTATTTTTAAAGATTTCTAGGTGTTGGCTGTTTCTGGGTATAGCTACAAAACAGATAAGAACAACCGATCTAATTGTGAACCGAACCAGTCAAAAATCATGAGGCCCGAACGAGTAACTTGCTATGAGGACCGAACGAGTCATGTATTTGTTACAACCGAACGAGTCTCAGCACAAGAGGAACCGAACGAGTTCAAATCAACTCGAACCGAACGAGTAAAAATCTTAGTGAACCGAACGAGTGTTCACTCTTTGAGGACCGAACGAGTTAAGACTATGAGAACCGAACGAGTGGCCACCCTTAAAGGATCGAACGAGTTATAACAAAAAGAACCGAACGAGTTTCACACTTTGTGGACCGAACGAGTCTTAAACAGCGTGAACCGAACGAGTCTCACATTATGTGGACCGAACTAGACACAACTCAGCATGAACCGAACAAGACTCAAACCGAGTCAACTCGGTTCTTACCGAGTTGACTCTGGTCAACTCAACTGAGTCGGGACAGAAATGAAGAAGTGAGAAACAGACTCGACCATAACCACAACAAATCACAATCACAGCCACATTAAATCCAACAACATCCAAGACTATCCTATATTCCCTTCGTCACAACAAACATCAACCAGATCCAACATCACTAATACTAATCCCATCGTCACAATCTCTTCTCCAAACAACAATGACTCGAAGCAATTTAATCTCAGAATCATGTTACGGTTTCAATGTGATCTCAATTTCTATTTTCATGTATTACAAATTGTTGTTAAGACCTTAAAAGGTCCATAACACGAAAGATAGTACCATCATAGATCTGTTTTTAATTTTCGAATATAAAGTATGATTGATAACAACTTGGGTTATAATCATCTTTGTTTCGATTAAAAGACACACAAACACGAAATATATACAACCTACCCGAGACCCTAATGGATCTTGAAGCCTTAATTATATGTTCTCATCATGAAGATTAATATGGTATGAATGGCTACGGTGTAGAGATAATATAAAGTGTTTGTTTGATTTTATGAGATAAGATGGATACTAGATATATGGGTTGTGTGTTATCTTGTGGATCTAAGCCTGCGTATGGAAGTACACCAAGGTGAATGGCAGATAAATATGGAAGCTGGAAGTATGTAGGTGGGGGCGGATGTGATAAGATTAGGGTTGTGTGTGTATGAGAATAATTAGGGTAAGATTGCTTAAATAATGATTTGAGTCTGTGTTGGATTGACATGGGGCCGGTTCAAACTAAGTCTTGAAATGGACCGATTATAATCACATATTGGGCTGGAATTATTTTTGTTCTAACTAAAATAATTCTTGTAATGAGCCGAGTTTAAACATACAGTGGGCCGATCAACAATTACATAGCAATTGGGCTTTGTTAATTATTTTGATTATGGACCAAATAATGGAGATAATAAAATAGGTCGATTGCTAAATGATGTTGGGACGTGTTTGTTTATTTCAAAGTTGATGACAACTCATGGTGGCAACCAGAAAATTGACTTATTTTGTTGAGCAAAAGTAGGATAGAGGTGGACCGAGTATAACAGTGATTAACCGTTGTACATTAAAACTAAATTCGGCTAAATGATTCACTTGGGATGATTTTTGTCATATTTAGTTGTTAATGATTACATTTGTGCTTCATGATGACAAAGTGACAATGTGAAGAGATCGAGATCAAAACCATTTGGTATAGAGTGCGGTGTTAAGATCGTGAGTTCAATTTGGATAAAGAATCATGAAACTAAAAGGCTAGATTTGGAATTAATTTTTTGTGGCTACGGAGTTAATCAAGTATCACTTATTTGAGATTGAAGTGGCATTTTACGAAGGCGTGTACTTATTTTATCTTGAAGTCGGGGTTGGTTGGATGCATGATTTCAATGATAACTTGCTCGAGCTTAATTTAAGTTGAAGACTTGGTTTATCTAGTTTCCAGCAGTCAAGGGGTGGATGGTTGAAGACCTGGTTAACTATCACTTAAAGGAGTTAATTGTAGTAATCAGTGTCACACGTTAGTCATTGTGGATAATCGCAAGAGGTGATGAAAGTCTTATACTTGGTCTCAAGGGTATTGAGCACTTATGATTTGCTTGGAGCACAAATTTATCTACCAACGTTTCTTCCAACATTAGCGCAAGCTTAAGTCCAAGAACGGAAATTCTTACTTCAGTTTCAAGTTTGGTTTATCTGGTTTACTTTATATGTGGTTACTTCAAAAAGCCTACAAGACTGATTTGGTTTAAAATGATAGCTAGAGAAGAGGTTATGAGTAGAGATTTGATCAGCAATTGAGTCTCACGGGTTAGATCTGAGCTAATTTATTCCTCACACAAGTACTCAAGTAAATGCGTCCCAAGGTGGTGATGGATTTGACGTGTACGAACCTTAGCAAGGGGGAAGGAGAAGATTCACCCTTGAGCCTTTGCGAAGGAGATGATTCACCCTTGAGCCTATGCCTTTCTTGATTTTGAAACGCTTTGACCATGGAGCATCTTTCTTGAATTTTTTTGAAAGTTAGGCCATGCCGGGGGGAAAGACAAATGTTCCCTAACCATAGAGGAATATCAGCGCTTTAAAATTATGGCTTTTGGATGATTCTCTTCAGACAAATGGGGGAAAGGGGAATGTGATATCTTGAGAACTTTTTGTTTGCTTATATTGACTTTCAGGGTGAATGAAGCAGGTTGTGAGAAGAACTATTCAGCGTGAGATAGATACGTTGCTGATAAGATAATGCTTACCCAAATGGATCCAATCATTAAGCTTATTCTTAAAGGCAGCAGTAATATTTGATGTTGTATCCTACCAGTTCCGTGTGCACTTAATTATTCTAAGCTTGTAGTAACTTTGAAACTGCGCAAAGAGGATTGCCTTAGTTTGGGGGGAAGCTTTAAAAGCTCTCTAAATAAAGAATATGTGGAATGAATGAGGGGTAGCTGATTCATTGCTTGTTTGGGGGAAGCTTTTAAAGCTTCCTAATTCAAGAATATGTGGCACGAATTAGGGGAAGCTAATTCAGATGCTTCTCCTTAACAGAAGTCTGATGGGTACTTAAGTTTCGTGTCGAATTACAGTATTTCTCCTACAAAAGTACTACAAAAGTGTTGATTCATGTTGGAGTGCAGACTTTGAAGTCAAACACAACAGAAGAAGTCGTTCATCTAGCATATGAAGCTTCATGGAAGTTCTTGTTTTAATCATTATGTACTTGTTAGGAAATTATTGTAAGTAATTCTGTAAATCGTCCCGTGGGGGAAGATTCTTGGGAATTCACTTTTATGTGACAACATTATAGAATTACCATAGTTTATCATAGTCACATACGCGAGGACTAGAATAGGCAACTATGTATAGTTTAGAGGCGTATGGGCTATAAATACCCCTTTATGGCTTCCATAGAGGGGTTGAGTCATTTGGCATTGTTGAGTCATTTGTATCCTTCATCCATTTTCCATCTAATATCACAAGTTCATCTTCCATCTCTCTACTTTCTCTCACTAAAATGGCTATCTTGTGGTTTGACTCACCAAGACCACCGGATCATAGTTTTCGTGTATTTTTCAAGAAAAATTAAAGATTAAGAAATAACCTTACTAGAAAATGATTTAAACAAGAAAATCAAAACCAACAAATCCTTCTTTCTTATTTGGGGCTGAGTTAGACCTACTCCAACACCTACAATCTTGACTCACACGGGTTCAATACATCCTAAATAGCAAGAATCCAAGATCCAACCTAGTCTTGATTTAAACCTTCCATTAAAACTTCAATAACTTCTTCAAAACTTCAAGAAGATTTACCAAACTTTGCAAGGGGTTTTAGGATGATGTTGTGATGCCAAAAAGGAGTAGAGAAATTTTGTGAGAGTGGTGGTGGTGGCAAGGTGGTGTACGGCAGCAAGAACACAAGGGAGGAAATGAATGGTTTTTTTTATAAAGTTGCATGTTATGGGGAGAAGAAGGAAATGATGAGGTTTATAGAGAATTGAAAAAGTGGTGAAGGGTTTGTGTGTGTGTAGATAACCGGCCATAGGGCCTATTATTATGAAAATAATATTTTATTTTTATTTTTATTGTTGTAAGATTTAATTAAAAGGTGGTGTAAGTTAGATTAAATAAAAAGTAAGGTTTAAGGTAAAACGCGAGTTTTAAGCAAGAAATTTACGTAAACGCGAAAGACAACGGGAAATGACAATGGTGTAAATTATAATCATCGGGGAGATATATGGGAATATTAAACCACTTAAGGCACGAAGACAGAATAGATTCCTAATTACGGCTCACTTAAAGCTGAGAACGGGAAATTTTTACCAAATCTGGTAAACGTAAAATTAATGACTTTGCTTAAAAATAAAAATAGAAGTAAGGCTCGGAATAAATAGTGACCTTAAATACGGAATGTTACATCCTCCCCTCCTTAAGGGAGCGTTGTCCCGGTGCTCGATTCCTCTTTCTTGTCTTCGAATTACTCGAGAAAAGATGAGGGTAATTTCTTTTGAAGAAATCTTCTCGCTCCCAAGTATATTCCGGACCTCGCCTTGAATTCCATCGAACTTTGACAATGGGAATTGGACTTTACTTGAGCTGCTTCACTTTGCGGTCCATGATTTCTACTGGTTCTTCAATAAAGTGCAATTTTTCGTCAAGTTGGATCTCTTCAAATGGGATAACCAAGTTTTCATCCACCATACATTTATTGAGATTCGAAACATGGAAGGTGTTATGAATTCCACGGAGTTTATCAGGAAGCTCTAGCTTGTTTGCCACAGAACCAATTCTTTCAATGATCTTGAATGGCCCAATGTATCGTGGACTTAACTTACCACGTTTCCCAAAGCGAATTACGCCGTTCCAAGGGGATACCTTTAACATGACCATATCACCCACTTGAAATTCCATCGGTTTGCGTCTAATATCCGCATAACTTTTCTAACGGCTTCTGGCAGTTATCAACCGATTCTTGATTTGAACAATCCTTTTTGTTGTCTCTCAGAACAATTCGAGGCTAGTGAGTTGGCTATCTCTAACTTCACTCCAGCAAACTGGCGATCTACACTTTCTCCCATATAAAGCTTCAAATGGCGCAGCCTTGATGCTCGCATCATAACTGTTATTGTAAGAGAATTTGACCAATGGTAAGTGTCGATCTCAGCTACTACCAAAATCAATTACGCATGCTCGTAACATGTCCTCCAGCGTCTGAATAGTTCTCTCACTTTGACCATCTGTCTCTGGGTGGTAAGCGGTGCTCATATCCAGTTGGGTTCCCATCGCTTCTTGCAGTGATTTCCAAAATCTTGATGTAAACAAGCTGTCTCTATCAGAGATAATTGACGTAGGTACGCCATGTTTACATACAATTTCCTTTAAGTATAATTGGGCGAATTTTTCTATGCTGTCAGTCTTCTTCATCGGCAAGAAATTAGCAGATTTGGTTAGTCGGTCAACAATAACCCAGATGGAGTCATAACCACTTGGCGTTCTTGGAAGTCCTGAGACAAAATCTTTAACACCTCAAATTTTCACGCAGCGGAATATACAACATTGGGTGTTAATTCATAGCACAATTACACAAGGATATAGAAAACGACTCGAAAAGAGGTGTTTAAAAAACATTGTTCCATTTAAAGAAGTTTCAGAGTAATCAACATACGTCCCACAGGATCGTTACCAGATTCATAACATAAGTTTTCCAAAACATGGATAATTAATTTTATAAAATGGAACAAAATACAAGTTCTTTAAAAACTTTAGCGCAGACTCCTCGTACACAACATTTATCACCCTTGGTTACCAGAGATAAAACATGCTTAAAAAGTCAACAATAATGTTGAGTGAATCCATAGGTTTGTAAGAGATAAAAGAGAACACAAGTTTTTGTTCATAGTAGTGACTTGTTCGTACGACAAGCCATAATCAAGTTTCTAATTGCAATAAGCTCATGACAGCCGAAGCTTGACGTAAACTGCATATCTTGGAATGTAAATCATGGGTGCCGACATAACATAGGTATTAATGCCTATACCTAACTTTCTAAAAACAAATTGTCCATTTGACGTGGGTCACAAAGGATTCGATTTCAGACCCCCAGGAACAGGGCATTCAACCCAATAGATCTATTTACTTGTACTAGCGCTTACCCATTATAGGCAATTAACAGTTCATGATGTGGGGACTTTTGGCAATAGCTACTTATGCAATTAATCTCATATTCGGGTCCAGCATACCATAAAGTTTCTTGTGCTCAGTTAGTAAAACCAGCACTGTATCTCCCTCGCGGGGTTTTATAAATACAGTTTAAAAGTTGAAAGGCGAGGTTATGAACTCACCGTAAGAACAATTAGATCAGAAGTATTATAAATCTTGAGTGAGCGGGAAGTACTCCTAAGCACCTCCTAAAATACGTGACGCGATTTAGTACGTAGAAAGTAACAATACGTAAAAATTAAACATGTGTTCATGAAATGCGTTTCCGAGATAAGTATGGCATTTCACTAGAACTTCCCTAAGTCCTTTTTAATCCCAAATTGACTTTGGACCTGTCTTATAATAACGGGGGGGAAAAAACAAATTGAACATCTACTACGTTTCGGTCTTCTAATTTTATTTTATCATGGTGTACTATACGTTTTTAAATTTTTAGACTAGACGTAAAAACTTGGTTTCTGATTTTAACTTGACTTCATGGACTCATATCTCATAGCTTACAAATGTTCTATTGGTGAGGCTTTTACCCCTGGAAAGATATTTGTGTCTAGTTTCCAGAAATGTAAGTTTCATAATTTACAAAGTTTCGTAACTATGTGAAAAGACCATTTTACCCCTGGTTATCCAAAACAGAAAGTTAGTAAAAAAATTACCCTTTACTAAAATGGCTATAAATCCCAAAACATGATAGCAATGAAGGTGAGGTCAAAGGATATGGTTTCCTTATGATGTCTACTACTGACCCAACCTTTAAGATCTATTATTTTAGGGAAAAATTTTGGAGTTTAACTCGTATTCTAAACATATGTCCAGATTTGACCTATTTTCTTGTTTTGGCCATATCTCACTCATCCCAAGGAGTTGGTTGAGCATCCAATTATCCTATGATGCTAAGACATGTATCGTTCCACCCATTTAATTTAATCATGGGCTCGAGGCCAAATATTTTTAGAAAATCACACGTTTTGCTACTGTTTTCAAAACAGTCCCATTATTTCAACTTATAACCTGTATAAACTTCATTTTAATCATCCAAGACCTAACAAAATGCCATGACTAATTGAAAACACCCTCAAGAACATCATCACATATATATATTCAGAACTTAAACATCCATTTTCATGGATTAAAATTAAAGAAAACAAGAAATAAAAAGGTAGGACTAATAAAAGAAAGATATGGCTTACAAAAAGAAAGATTAAGGCTAGAGAATCAAACAAGAACACCCTCTTTTCTTGTGTGGGCTGATTCGAACCAATGACCACAAGATTAACAAGCTTCTAACATTCCTCTAATGATGATAATACTCTTCCAACAAAACCCCAATCAAAACCCTTCAAGAAAACCCAAGAAACAAGCCCTAACTTCTTCAAATCTTCAAGAAATTGCACCAAACTTTGCAAGAGGCTTTAGGATGGTGTTATAATGGATAAAAGGAGTAGAAAATTTTTGTATGATGGTGGTGGTGGTGGTGCTAATCTCGGCAGAAATGGAGACCAAAAGGAAGAAGTGAAATTTTTTATTGTTTGAGATTTGCATGTATGGAAAATAGAGAAGTGATGATGAGTTATAGGAAGTGTAAAAAAATTAAAGAGTTTGTGTATGGATATGTACAACCGGCCATAGGCCTTGGTTTGTGCAAAAATATATATATATTTTTTTATTTTTAGTTTATAAAAGTTTAATTAAAGTATATTGTAAGTTTAATTAAGAAAAGGTAATGTTTTAAGGTAAAAACGCGAGTTTTAGCAAGAATTTACGTAAACGCGAAACACAACGGAAAATGAAAATGAGGAAAATTATAATCATCGAGGAATATTATGAGATTATTAAACCACTTGAGATGCGAAGACGGAATAGATTTCTAAATACGGCTCACGCAAAGCTAAGAACGAGAAAATCTTACTAAATCGGGTAAACGTAAAATTAATAACTCGCTTAAAAATGAAAATAGAAATAAAGCTCGGAGTAAATAGTGACCTTAAATACGGAATGTTACATCCTCCCCTCCTTAAGGGAGCGCCGTCCCGGTGCTCGATTCCTCAATCTTGTCTTCTTATTACTCGAGAAAAGATGAGGGTAATTTCTTTTGAAGAAATCTTCTCTCTCCCAAGTATATTCTGGACCTCGTCTGGAATTCCATCGTACTTTGACAATAGGAATTCGACTTTGCTTGAGCTGCTTCACTTCGCGGTCCATGATTTCTACTGGTTCCTCGATAAAGTGCAATTTGTCGTCAAGTTGGATCTCTTCAAGAGGGATAACCAAGTTTTCATCCGCTAGACATTTCTTGAGATTCGAAACATGGAAGGTGTTATGAATTCCACGGAGTTTATCAGGAAGCTCCAACTTGTATGCCACGGGACCAATTCTTTCTATGATTTTGAATGGCCCAATGTACCGTGGACTCAGCTTACCACGTTTCCCAAAGCGAATTACGCCCTTCCAAGGCGATACCTTTAACATGACCATGTCACCCACTTGAAATTCCATCGGTTTGCGTCTAACATCCGCATAACTTTTCTGACGGCTTCGAGCAGTCAATAACCGATTTTTAATTTGCACTATCTTCTCAGTTGTCTCCCGCACCATTTCTGGACCTGTGAGTTGGCTATCTCCAACCTCACTCCAGCAAACTGGCGATCTACACTTTCGCCCATATAAAGCTTCGAATGGTGCAGCCTTAATGCTCGCATGATAACTGTTATTGTAGGAGAATTCGACTAATGGCAAATGTCGATCCCAACTACTACCAAAATCAATTACGCATGCTCGCAACATGTCCTCCATTGTCTGAATAGTCCTCTCGCTTTGACCATCAGTCTCTGGGTGATAAGCAGTGCTCATATCCAGTTGGGTTCCCATCGCTTCTTGCAGTGATTTCCAAAATCTTGATGTAAACAAACTGTCTCTATCAGAGATAATTGACGTAGGCACGCCATGCTTACATACAATTTCTTTTAAGTATAATTGGGCGAGTTTCTCTATGCTGTCAGTCTTCTTCATCGGCAAGAAATGAGCAGATTTGGTTAATCGGTCGACAATAACCCAAATGGAGTCATAACCACTTGGCGTTCTTGGAAGTCCTGAGACGAAATCCATGGTTATTTTCTCCCACTTCCACTCTGGGATTTCAGGTTGTTGTAGTAGACCGGATGGCTTTTGGTGCTCAGCCTTTTTCATAACCATGGGCGGGGCCTTATAGGTACTATATAAGGCCCCTCTCCTAGCCTTGGAGATGGTTGGTTGTTTTCATTTTTCCATATTCCATTTTATACAATTCATCCATTTTCATCCATTCCATCTCTAACATCTCAACCCACATCTCACTCTTGTTCTTGGTTTTGATCATAAGAATTACTAGTATTCTTCATTTATACTTAAGGCATGTAGACGATATCATGTTTAGTGTTTTGCCCTTTGTGCACGCTTTCAAGAGGGAGATCCAAAATACCTCTACCTTGAAGCGGTTTTTTTTGATTAATCGTATCGTTCCGATACATTAAAGGCACTACGCATTTAAGATTATGGTATCCTAAGGGATCCGGCATAGAAACAATAGTGTATGCGGATTCGGATCATGCGGGAGATTACGTAGATCGCAAGAGCACTAGTGGTGTTTGCACGTTTATGGGATGTTGCCTAACATCTTGGTTTTCAAAGAAGCAAACCGCTCTTGCCATCTCCACAACCGAAGCAGAATATGTAAGCGCCGGAAAGGCATGTCAACAAGCTCTATGGATGAAACAAGCTCTCATAGACTATGGCGTTAGGTTAGACGACATTCCAATAATGTGTGATAACAAAGGGGCTATAGACTTAAGTAAGAATCCCGTTCAACACTCACGAACAAAACACATTGAGATTCGCCATCACTTCCTTCGCGATAATGTTCAAAAAGGGAATATCTCTATAGAAAAGGTCTCATCGGAAGACAACATAGCCGATATTCTAACTAAACCACTTAAACGTGAGCCATTTAACTACTTACGTCTAGGTCTAGGAATGATGGAACAAATTGATTAAGTTTTCGGCATAATAAAAAAATGATAATCATCAATGAACCATTTGTCAAAAATCTGAGAAATTTTTTTCTCAACAGGTGGTGGCCCACTTAATTCATAAAGGGCGTCCCCCTTAATTTTAAGGGGGCCACCCAGACTCTAAGGGAACTACCCACCTGACTGACAAATTTTTTTCTCTCTGTGTCTAGGTTTCTATTTTACACAAAAACACAAGATTGTGAAAAGTTTATAAGCAAACTTTTACTAATTCTTCTATCTAAATGCATATCTCATTATACATATATACAATAGTCCCAATCTATTACTTTCTAAAAAGTTCTTCTCACAACTAGGAGCACATAAAAATTAAGTTTCATATATTGTTGAGATATGCTAAAAACATTTTTCACATGTGCATAATGTTGTCTTACTTGTTGTCAAAAGTATATAATCTAATATATATTTTCCACAATCTTGGTTGAGCAAAATTAAATCAAGGAGCATTTGAATTATTTCTTAGGTTTTACATGTTTTAGTGTCGAAATAATTGCTACTCCACATTTGTCGCACTTAGGCACACACTAGTGTTTGCACAAAAATTTGGTTCATTTTTAACTTAACCCTCTTGTCAAGAAAAATTCTTTGTGCATTATATCTAGTTACTATTTCATATGTTCTTCACTCTTTTGGTCTTCTATTCATATATGAGTATATGCCAAAATTATGTGAAATAGTTTTATCCTACATCTTGTCATACATATGTAGAATGTTGAATGCTTAATTGCTATGTGCTAAAAATCTTAATTGCCATAAAAGGATGGACTTGCTGCAAATTAACCACCAAAACAGAAACCCTCACACAAAATTTTGTGAAAAATCAATTTTTGGAAAATCTGGGAAATAGCAGTAGGCGGCCCCCTTAATTCATAACGGGCGGCCCCCTTATCTTTAAGGGGACCGACCCCTAATTAAGGGGACCGCCCTAGCATGACACGGGTAAAACAATATTTTTCTTCCTTTTTGACCAAATACCCTCTAGACTTAGCTATTGTTTCCCTAAATTCACAAACATTTCTTGGATTTGATCCTTTAAATGTTCATTCTTCCTAATTTAAACCTTTCATCCACTATAAATACATTCTCAACCATCATCATCACAATCATCCTCACCAATGACATCTCCTAACAAACCCACATCCAAACCATCAAGGGTAGCCAAAATGAGTGTGAAACCCATTTGGAGGAAGAAACTAAACCCTTGTAACACATCCAATGAGCTCAATGTAAGTTCACCTACACCAATGCCAAAACCACTCACTCCTCATCATGAACCATCTCAAGAAAACAATCACCCCAATCAAGCATTACCAAATCCTTACATTAAGGACACTCCCACATCACCACAAGTTGTCTCACATCCTCCATTTCCCATCTCACCCATCAATTCACATGTTACTCACACTCAAGCTCCACCTCAAAGTGACAACCAAACTCAACACACACCACCTCTATCTCCAAGTAGAGAAAGCCTAGTTGATGACATTAATCAACTACAAGACCTATCAAATCTCTTAGCCATGCATCTCTCACAACAACAAAACAACATTCCCTCATCACCTTACTCTCCAAACCTACCACACACCCTCAACATTAACCAAGTTGAAACCCATGTTGGGTATTGCCCTTGTTGCATCTTCACCCAAAAACAATTCCTTGCTTTAAGTGAGGATATCAATTGGATTGAATTCCTCCTCACTCGACCTCATCCACCACCTAGAGTTCAAAGAGATTACCCTTCCACAACCGCCTCCGCTCCAAACTCTCCAACCAACTAATCTTATAATTTGCCTCCGAATATTGTTCAAACCCTTTTGTGTCCGCAAGGCAGTCAAAACTCCTTCCTATGGGCTACTTAGATTTTTCATTATGTATGAATATGGCTCTAAAGCATATTTGTTTTTCTTTTATGTATGCTTGTGTGTTTGTTCACAAACAATGTTCTAATGAATGAAGTATCTTTGCTTTGATGTTTGCTTGCACTGTCATATTTTTTCCTTCCTTCTTGCCCTACCATCGTTAAGAAAATATTTTGTATAGTTCAAACTCGTTTTTTGTAGCCAAGAAACCATACTCGATTCCTTTGGTGCCCTCGAAACGAGGGGGAACACACATCAAGGGGAGCATTTTATTACCGTCGATCTAACTAGTAATATCGCTCGACGATGTCTTTTTGATTTCTACAAAAAGGGGAAAAAATGACATGGAAACCACTAAATACTTTTTTTGTTTATTAAATAATTTTTACATTTAATAGTTTAAATTTTTAATCAATCAAAAAAGGGGGAGATTTTTTGATAAAATATAATTGCTAAAAACTTACCAATATTTTTCACATCTTTACGTTTTGATAATCAACAAAATATAAAAAAAGTTCAATGTAAAAATTAAAACGTAAAAACAATAATTAGTAGTAAATATTTTTCATTGTCAAGAGAAATATATCACTTAAAGGTATGAATAAATAAATGCTTAATCAATTTAATGAAATCAAAGGAACTTTTTAAATTAAACTCAACACTTTTATAAAGATGTTGTAAAATTTTTATATAACATTACAAAACTTTTCTACAATTAAAAGAAATGTTTATATTCAAAATAAACATTTAGAAAATTCAAAAATTTTTTTTTTTAATAGTTCCTAAAATGGCTAGAAAAAGTTCCAGAAAATTCCCCCCCTACACAAAAGACACAAACTGAGGAGCAATCTACCTAGCGGGCAGATCCCCTTAAATAGTGTGGTCCCCTAATTATTAAGGGCCCGCCCGTGTATTTAAGGGGGCCGCCCTAGGATAAAGGCCTCCCCAGTTTTGCTTTTAGTGTCGGTGGAATTTTCTGAACTTTATCTAGCCATTTTAGGAAAAAAAAACCTATAAATTTGAAATTTCAAAATGTTTTATTTTGAATAAAACATTTTCTTTTTAATTGTAAAAAATGTTTTGTAACTTAATAAAAATGTTTACGAACATTTTATATAAAATGTGTGACAGGTTTAATAAAAAAGTTCCTTTATCATAAAATGCATTAAGCATTTATTTTATTCAACCTTTAATTGATATAAATTTATTGAAATAGAAAATTTACTACTATTTACTCTGTTTACGTTTAATTTTACATTGAACGTTTTTATATTTGTGATTATCCAAAACGTAAAATGTTAAGAAATATTACGGTAATGGTTTTTTTAGGCATTATCTTTTATCAACAATCTCCCCCTTTTTCTGATGATTAACCATAAAATTTAAACACATTAAATTAAAATATTTTTTAAACAAGTATTTAGTGAGTTTTCATTCAATTTCGCCCCCTTTATTGAGAATCAAAAATACATCGTCGAGAATTACACTATTTTAGATCGAATAAAATATAATGCTCCCCCTTGATGTGTGCGTTTTCCCCCTCGTTTGAGGGCACCAAGAATCGAGCTATGGTTTCTTGTGCTACAAGAAAACGAGTTAGACACAATTACAAATATTTCTAACATGTAGCAAGAAGGAAGGAAAAATATGACCAAGTGCAAGCCAAACATCTAAGCAAATGAGACCATGAGTTCATTTCTCAATTTAGAACAACGGGAGTCTAATTTTTGTGAACAACAACACAAGCATACATAAAAAGAAAATACAAATATGCTTTTTAGAAGCATATTATACATAAAAAAAATCCCCTAAGTAGCCATAGAAGGTAGTTTTAGACTTGCTTGCGACACAAAAGGGTTAGCCAATTCTTTGGCGGCAAATTAATGAATAGATTGTTGGTTGGAGAGTTTTGGAAGTGGAGGCGGTTATTGTGGAGGGATAAACTCTTTTAAACTCTTAGGAGGGTGATTGAAGTCCCAGTGAGAGAGGAATTCAATCCAATTGATAATCCCTCACTTAAGCAAAAAATTGTTTATTAGGTGAAGATGCAACAAGGGCAATACCCAACATGGGTTTTAACTTGGTTAATGTTGAGGGTGTGTCGGTGACAAGGGTTTGGAGAGTAAGGTGACATGAGAAATGTTGTTATATGTTGAGATAATGCATGGCTAAAGAGGTTTGATAGGTCATAGGAAGATTGATTAATACAACACTCATGACAACCAGCTTCTTTCTCTACTTCTGAGAGAAAAAAGGATGCGCGTGTCAGATACGATGTCTTGCGATGTCTTCGATTTGTCACTTTTGAGTGGACCTGAGTGTGAGCAAAATGGAGAGTTAGATGGGTGGAAATGGGAAGTGGATGATGTTAAGACAACATGTTATACATGTGGGAGTGTACCTTAATGTAAGGAGTATGGTTGTCATTATTGAGGTGGAGCTTGAGCGTCAACTATGACATCGTGAAATTAAAGGTGACAAATGGGTGAATGGAGGATAGTAAGACAACTTGTGCGTGAATTTGATAGTGTTCCCTATGTAACGGATTTAGTAATGCATAAAATTTAGTAGGATCTGATTGTTTTCACTTGAAGCCAGGGTTCATGATGAGGAGTGAGTGTTTTGTGCATCTGGTTGATATGTTTGCATTGCGAGCACATTTGATTTGTTTGCAGAGGTTTAGGTTTTCTCCTCCAAATGTGGTTTTCACTCTCATTTTTGGCTACCCTTTAATGATTGCAGACTGTGCGGTGTTTGTTAGAGACGATGTGCATTGTGAGAGATGATGTCTGACAACTGAGATGGGATCTGTAAGGGATGTATTTAAAGTGATGAAAGGTTTCAACATTCCAAAAACAAAACTCCACATGCAACCATTCAAATGATCAATTTCTCTTCCAATCTCTAATAGGTTGTTAGATTTAGGGAAAAACAACAAGACAAGTCTAGAGCAGAGGTGTTTGGATTAAAACAGAAAGAAAAAAAAATACTGTTTTACCCGATCGTAACTCACTCTCGTGGCGGTTTAATCCCCTTTTAAAAAATAGGAAGTAGCTGTTCCCCTGATAAAGATAAGGGGGCGCCCGCTATGAATTAACGGGGGCGTCGACCCTTTGTTATTTCTCTCAGTCAAGTCTCTCAAAAAAAACTGATCAATTTCACTCTACACTAATGATTATAATGTAGATTATTTTAAAAAGACGAGTAAGTTATTCTGTTTATGGAGAGGCGTTAATTTACAGCATAGTCCATTACTTTCTCTCATACACACAGCAATTACAGATTTTACAGCATATAGCAATTAAACTATCAACTCATTACCTACATAAGTATGCACGCAAGATACGTAAAAGGCGATATAAACTATTTCAACAACATAATTTTGGCACACAATACACCATATTAAGGATCAAAAGAATGAACGCGGAGCAAAAATACAAATAGTAACTAGCTAAATTGCATAACGGAATTTTCCTTGAACAAGAAAACGGGAACTACCATTAAAACAATGAACCAAACTTTTGTTGACAAGTACTAATGTGTGTCTAAAATGCGACACCAAGACGATATTGGATAGAGCAATCTATTTTCGACACTAAGAACAAGTAAAACCTAAGAAATAATGCCAAAAATGACAACCTGATTTCTAACATTTTGATCACCCAAGATTGGTCGAACAAATTATATATTATCATTTATAAGAACTATTTGACAACAATAAGACAGAAAACATAACTTTGCATATGGTGAACAAAAATGTTAACTTACAGCACTACACTCAACACATATTACATGATCTAACATATTTTTATGTTGACACCATGAGTAGTTGATGAAACCACTACTTCTATTATACAACATAAAAGATAGGGACTATTTATATATATGTATAGAGTTTCTGTGCGAGATATGCATTTAATAGAAAATTTAGTAGAAGGTTTTTTCAATTTATTTCATTTTTTACACTTAATTTTTTAGCGCGCGCTTTTCATAAACTTTTGATTTTTCCCATGATACTTGCCGTTTCTTTGTGTAAAATAGAAACCTGCACCATAGAGAAGAAGAAAAAAAAAAAATATCAGTGGTGTCCTCATAAAGTCCCTGGGTGGCTCCCCTTAAAATTAAGGGGGCACAGCCCTTTATGCGATTTTATAATGTGGGACCACCCCCTGCGTTTGCAAAAAAAAAATCCATCTAATTTTTGTCAAAACAATTCTTATTTGACGATTATCACTTTCTTTCATTTATGCCAAAAAACTTAATCGATTATTGTTCCAGCACTTCCTAGACCGTAGACGTAAGTATAGTCTAAACAAGCTCACGTGAGAGAGAGAAGTGGTTTCATCTCTTATAACATTCAGAAGAACAATCACGCTGTCTGTATTCTATCTTCCACATGTGACCAACATCTCTCTATTATCTAAGTAGACATCTTTCCTTTTTCACAAAACAATTCGCAGAAAGAAGTGAGATACGCGATCTCTCTCAATGGTGTATTATTTGTCTGCGTGCAGTGTTTGACCTCGGGAATATCTTTACTTAAGTCTTACATACTAGCCCCATTCTAGTACTTATTATCTACACAAATCTCTTATTCAAGAATTCCCGTACTAATCAACCTAATACAGCCAATCCATAACCACACCAACTAGAGCTTATTGTTAATCCAAAGGGCTACTAGCTTGCCATGCCTTTCCGGCGCTTTTACATATTCCCGCTTCGATTTGTGGTGGAATGGCAAGACGTTTTGTTTTGCTCTTCAAAAACCCCAAGATGTTAGACCAACATCCCATAAACGTGCAAACACCACTAGGCTTTGCTGATCCTACGCGTAATCTCCCCACCCTAATCCAAATCCGCATACACTATTGTTTCTATGCCGGATCCCTTAGATACCAATAACCTAAATGCTATGCCTTTAAATGTATCAGAAGATAATGTTTATGCTACCCGCTTCTAGTGAGTAGGTTTTTTGGGATCTCTTGAAAGCGGCACAAAGGCAAACACTAAAACCACTGAGAATATCAAGACGTCTACGTGTCGATTAATATCATAAACGACCTACCATGCCTCCTTAAATTTTGTATTATCTACGACTCACCTTCTTCACTCCGTGGATTTGGTTTCCGTAAGACATAGGGCTTATTTATTGGCTAAAGTCTTTCTAGTCCATAATTTCTTAAGCCAATACCCTTAATATCATTTTAGATTCTGATTTAAAGAACAAAATATTCCATCATCCTAGTTGTTTTATTTGTAAATTCCTCAAAAGAAGACAACATTTTTAGTTCCCATCTCATTACGTCATTTCCAAGCGCTCCATCATGCATGATCATGCTTAGGCAAACAAGTCATCACACATTTCTTGACAAGTTGATCCGAATATAATATTGGTATTCGATATTTTATACATACTATTTACCTTGTAAAACGACCCCAAAAGACCAAAAACATAATAAAAATTGCAAATATAAAGCGGGTTGTGTTTTGTGTTTGTTAATGCGCAGTATGGACTTATTAAAGAAATGGACAAATAAGTAAAGACAAAGCCGGAACAAAACCCGACATGGACGATCGGAAAGAAGAGAGCCGCGAGAAGCCAGAGTCCCAAGCGGTGCCCTCGAGGATTTTTATTAACCGCTTCTAACCCATTTAAATGAGGCCAGGCCCCAACCCATTGGTAGCTTAACCCATACATAAACGTATTATCTGTCTCTACCCAGCACCCGATAAATAATCAAATAAAGATCTGAATGGTAATGCAGAACGTCACTGCGAACAGACAAATTAAATTTAGAAATGATGCAATCATGTGATAAGTACAAGTACCCGGATTTGGAGAGCCAATTAAGGAAGGCTACTGGCGGTGCAAGATCTATAATCAAAATTTCAATTCAGTTTATAAACAAAACTATCCTAGTGCGAAACATTGATAGCGTATTAATGAGCTATGATGGAATCACACCGTTCACGAATACTAGACGGCCCGAAGACTCTGGAATCCGCGCCTCCTTTATCCTGGCCTCTGATTGGTCTGATATGTTCGAACGCGCGAGCTGATTTGGCACACAGTCACAAATTTACAGACTTCAACCCCTTCTCATACAACTATTATAAAATAGTAACTCGCCCCCCTCATTTTAGAAGCAGTTTATTACATTTCTATTATTCTTAGTTTATTTATTAGTATTCCTTTCTCGCCTTATTAATAATTCTCTGAAGTATTAGCTTGATTTTTCCTTTTTCCCAGCTTTTTGTTTTATTATTTGCAAACAGTTTAATGTGGCACACATTATTAAAGTGTTGTTGACAGTTAATCTAAGATCTGTTTTTGAAAATTTGGTGCTTAATCTCATGTTTTTCCTTTTCTGTTTTCATGTAGCTTATCCATAAGCTATTAAATCTGCTTATTTTCGTTGCTATCATCTCAAGAAGTTCTTTAAGATTAGAAAATGACTCCTATAAGCTATCCCCAGCTCATTTCTCGACTTATTTCATTTTGGTTCAAGACCCGTTATACAAAAAAGGGTCAAAAGTGCTTATTTATAATCAAAGAAAAAGCTATAAAGACTAAGAACTTTTTAAAATAATAAGATCTACAATAAGATCGAAATGCTCATATGGTTGCGCTTATCTCATTTTTCACTAGACTTTCAACACTACAGAAGACTCTCTCATATTTTTTGTTAAGAAATAGCCTCCTAAGACTCTACTGCGACTTACTTGATTGACATTTATCGAGGAGCAGAAGAATATAGCAAAATCAACTTTTGGGTGTTTTATGTGCTTTATTCGATTATTTAACTTTAGTAGTTTTGTTTTTTTACGCTGATTATTGCTTGTTCTAGACTCTTTGTTTTTTATCTTCTCAATTGATCCTTCTTTGCTTTATTCGAATACTTGATGCTTATTTCATTTGTCCTACAAGCTTGGTTAAGTATTTCTATTGATATATTCTCGTATTCTATACAATATCCGTCTTTCAGCTTACTTGCTGTTCTGATTTCAAATTTTGTCTAGTTTAAAATCTACTTACATTTAGAGCGAAGTCCATCTTTGTCATTCACAGTACAATCCTGGCTTGAGCTTGCTCTATTTTCTATTGATACATTAAGTGGTTAATTAGTGTTTTAAGTTCTCGTTAGCATAAGGCTTTTGAGAATTGTTTAAGGATTAAAAAAAGCACTTTATTCTATTGTTCCCCTTTAAGTAGGTTTATTCAATAAATTTGTTTTCATGCATACTATCATTAATTTGAGCTTACATTACGAATGTAACGAGTAACTCCATTACTCTAGCATCTTATTCTGTTTCTAACTTCTTTGTGAGAATTTAAGTCCTTATTTATCGTTAACCTAGTTAAGTATACGCGTCGTTCTAAAAAAATTCGCCTACTGGTTGTGGCTTTTTCATTTGGATCATATGCAATTTTATCATATGGATCTTTAGTTTTCACATATTGGCATTGTGCGTTGAGTTTAATTTTCGGGCCAGCGTTATTTATAAAATGGTCACATTTGGCCCAGTTAAGTTTCGTATCCGAATTGTGGCATTTGGATCAGTACCGTTAGGTTCGGAACATCAAGTAAACTAAATTGTTGAATTGAATCAATGAATGAAAACTTTTTAATCCCTAACCGTTTTTATAGTTTACTTGTTTGACTTTTTGGTACACCGGTCAACTCACGCGGCCAGAGTTTAAGGGTTTATTTAGCAAGACCAACTTTGATTAGTATGTTTTTATTAATATAATCGGGTGGTATTCATGGTCTTAAATTGCAGTTGTCACCATCTTTCTGGATACTCCGACTCATTTCTAATCCTATTTTTTCCAATAACTCTAGAAGAACGATTTATTTTTTATCGTTTTACAGTAATAACATGTTTGTCCAGCACCTTTATATTTTTGCCTCTCTGTTTTATTGGTAAATTTATTTTGTCCGTTAAAATGCTAATGTTTTTGTTTAAATTGTATTTCATTATCTCTATGTAATAGTGAAGTAGTTTAATTGTGTTTGTAAGTGATTAAGTGATTGAATTTTAAGTGCGGTTTTTAAAAAATTAATAGTCATTAGAAAATTTTCCAAATTTACAACGTCACTTTACTTTTTAATGCAATATAAATACTTTGTCATTTTATTTTTTTAAAGCATTTTACTTTACTTGTCATTTAATTTCTTGAAACTTGTTTTCTAAGGATTTTAATTCGTTAAACCTAAGCCCGCACTTAATGAACATTTCACGTCACTTGGCAAGCATTTTCCATTTTAGTATAATCTTTTAGTTTTTAATCATAGAATTAATATTAGTTTAATTTTTAGTATAAAAATAGTTTAAAACCAAAACCAAAATATTTGTCATTCAAGCATCAAAAAACGCCACTCGTAGAATTTCAATTCATACTCTCTCCGAGGAAAAGCGCCACTTTACTGTGAAGATAGACTAACGGAGTATTTATTTTTCCTAAAGTAATTGTCTTATCAAACGGGATACTCTCTATACTATTACTATTTGGTATTTTATATATTTTATTATATATATTTATATCGAATCAGTTTTTGGCGCCGTTGCCGGGGAGAGGTGTAGCGATTTTTACGAGATTGTTTGTGTTCGAGCCTTGAAGAACCTTCCCTGTGAAGTTATTTTTCTTTATAAAAATTTAAAAATACAAAAAAATATTTTTCATTTTCTTTTATTAGTATATAAAAGCAAAAAAAAAATTGTATATAAAAAGAAATAAAAATTACCAAGTTGGTAAAAGAACACCAACATATAATACTTTCAACTGAAGTATTATCCATTAATAAATTTTCCCAGCGGACCCTCTATAATTTCGAAACAAAAAAACACTTCAGCATGTTTGTGTCACTTGCGAAGCTACGACTCAACCTTTGAAAGTTAAACACTTTGTTCTACTAAGAGCATACCTCTTGAAGCTTGTCTTGATTATTTAGGTTTAAGTAATCATCTCGTTTTGTCCTTTAATCGAAATATGTTGTTTAAAAAAGCATAAAGAAACCAAAAATAAACACTTCTTTTCTCTTCTTCATTCCAACTTAAATTCTCTTCATCCTTATCCTCTAGGAAATATTGGTTTTTAATTCTTTCTTATGCGACGTCATTTAACCAACGTGAGTTAACGGGGAGTGATGGTGGACACACCATGTATTTTGTCTTATTATTGTATTATCTATATACAGTGTCCAGCAG
This sequence comes from Tanacetum coccineum, assembly GCA_026074375.1. Lineage (NCBI taxonomy): Eukaryota > Viridiplantae > Streptophyta > Magnoliopsida > Asterales > Asteraceae > Tanacetum > Tanacetum coccineum. The sequence continues at coordinate 24,009 of BQNB010015441.1, forward strand.
TGTGGTGTTACATCTTCTACTTGGAAATTCTGTTTAAATTGTACTTATATAGTGAATGAAATAAGTCAGTCACATGTTTATGGGTGTGGAATAGGCCCGTTAAGAGGAGATTTTGTTTCATATTTGCCTTCAACGAGTCAATGGAAAGTCATTTTGATTTATAAATCCAAATCCCAAACTATTTTCCAATGAATCTCAAAATTTTTTTTCGACTACCCTCCACAACCCCAATACGAGCTATAAACTCTTGTAGTTATGTGGGGAACGATGCCCATACATGGCTAATGATTGTCCACCTCAAGTCCCGTTTGTTCTACAATCAGACCTGTATCAATCAAACCTTGATTATTTTCCACAAACTTTCACCGATTTTCACAGCAATGTCTTTTGGTTGTGAGAACTGCGGGAGTCCTTCATGTGAACTTTTCGAGTACAACCGAGTGAACCAAGATTGTCTCATAAATTTCTAAGATCTCTTCGTTTTGACCAATCTTTTTTCTAACTCCACAGTTTCCCCCGCAATTATCCCTCCTTCATAAAGACCAATAAAAATATTTGGTCAAGCTCCGAGAAGAACTTAATGGAAGGCTATACAAGCTCTTTTTAAAGGAAAAAGCATATACCTCCTAATGAATAAGTGCCATGGCTTTTTATTGCGCTACTGAGTAGATGATACTTCTTTACGATTAAGCAAATAGGAAGACGAGCAGAAAATCAACCTGAAGTAATCAAGAATTGCTTCTTAAACCTCATGAATGATTTGCAAATTTCACAAAGGAATTCAACAAGAAAAACAGAAGGAGCCGGCAGCTCATAAGTTTTTACTCCATATAGGATTTTTTCTATGATTTTTATGATGACTGGAGAGCCTAAGATAAACTTTCATGAAAGGACGATTGCACCTACTAGAGGGAAGTTTAGTCCGTATACCCTTTTGACGTAACACCAAAGGTTATTATACAGAATAGCTTGGGAAGAGGATTTCTGGTGTAACATTTACATGGCTTTTACAGGACAAGCAATATCACACAAAAGGATATCAAGAATCAAAAATAAAAAAAAAAGAATTTGATGAGTAAACTCCTTGAAGATGTGCGAAATATTAAAATGAGGAGCTATCAGAATATATTATAAATTGTGTCCCAACTGGAATACGACCTACTGTCTACGACAAATGACGATGATAGAGTATTAATATATAATACACAAGCTTAAAGCAATCACACCCGACTTTCACGATCGAGGAGCCGATAACTCCAAAGTATGAGGAGCAATGGTGATCGAGCCATCTTACGACTACTATCTCCTGCAGGCTTTGAGAGCACATTGTCATTCCAAATTCCCAAGTCGAGCATTAGTATTTATTCGACTACAGACATCAAATGTGATCGATATCCCATTTGGTAGAAGAACTTCTTTCTACTATTTTTTGATGCTTTAGACGATTATTCTGAGAACTTTATCTGATTCTAACAATGTACGCACTCAAGTTGATATAATGATTTCGTGATGGGACATCGTATACGTACTCTAATTTTAATAGAAACACTCCCCGCCTGAATATCTCTGAGACTACCGTGCGAGACTTAGAAGACCGGTTATCATGATACAATTGATCAAGAAGACGGCAGAAAGACCGTTTCATTGCGTACACTTAGATCAATATTCCTTCAAAATCCAAGACAGTTTGATTCTTCGTAGAGAAAATTTGTTTGACGACATAATAATCGTACTTCATTGTATTATCATAAAAATCTTTGAAAGACAACATCCCTTCTTACCTGATTACATGTGCTCAAGTCTCCCTCCTCTGTCCCTTATCCTCCGTCACGGATAGTGGTATCATTCTTATGAGGACAGTCCGATACTTCTCTTTCCTCATTTGCGGATACTTTTCTTTACCCGACAAAGTCAAGCTTTTAAAAGCGATGACATAGCGCTAAAGGAACACAAAAGTGGCAAGTACCATAACTCGTTCTGATTTAGTCTCTGCCGGATTATGAATTGCTTTCTATTCTGACATGGCGTATCATATTAAAAGAAGAGTAGGACCAGATCAACACCTACACTCATACATTTTTGCATTCTGTTTTTCACAAGTTGATTCGAGTTCCATCATTTGATCTTTCCGATCCGATTCGTTTCACTCCTGGCCATAGCAGTGATTTCTTACACTCATGAGAGTTTCGCCAATTCAACTCAGCTTACATCTATCTGCACACCAGGAGTAAATGATTCGTTTCTTTTTTAGATTGAGCCCGATCAGGATGAGTTGACCAACGTTGTTACAGAAGAGGTTGATACATTTCTTATTCCGGAAGACTCAATACCAGGTATTGAGAGTAATTTTGACCCAGGGAGGTCTGGTGAATTATTTTTCCTCAAATGTTTGAAGACAGATTCCCTTCCACATTTGTAATTCCGACTCTTCTTCCTCCCGATTTCGTCACCTAGCCCCTGCGGATTCCGTTCCTTTACTTTCTCACTCCAACACTGAGCAGTAAAGACACACCATTCTTTTGACCCTGGCATCCTCCACCTTAGAGAGTCGTAGCATCCTTCATCGGGATGGAACTTTCATGTGCTTTAATGTTTATCCAAACATTAATGAAAACCCGATTGAGATTTTCTCTTCTATTTGCTTCCCCATGAACAACCTAATTCGGGGTCGAGTCAAGCTATGTGACTCGGTTATCAAAAACAAGTGTCTCTATTTTCTTATCTATTTTCTAACAATTATAGTAAGGGGGCCTCGCCTCTTTTCTTTTTCATGTTTTGTGTTTTGTGATTTTATGTCCAGGATACCCGGATTTTGAAGACTCTCGTGCTCCATGTTTGGTCCATCTAACATGCGACATCAAATCCCCAGCTTCATTATGCGAATCCAATATAACCTAAGTTTTATCGATTACGTTTATATCTTTAGCAACGTAATAAAACGAACTTTAGATTTGCGTAAGAGAACCCTTAATACTTGAATTATGCCTTGAAATTAGTATAAGGGGTACATCTACACATTAAGGGAACAATGTGTTAGTTTTAGTATCGGGCATCACTATCAAATTTGATTAAAACCTGCCAAGCTCCATTTGTTCTCACCGAACTCCCCGTTTCTCGACGCCACAAAAACTTTTAAATTGTTTATAAGTCTTAATATCTAGGTTTATTACAAAAAAAATAATAGTCTCAGCACGAATGTAGGTTTTTCGTTGTTGAGATGAAAGTAATTTTTGACCCACCGATTTTCCTTATCTTAAGCTCTTATCTCCTTAACTATAAAATATATTGAGTTTATTCTGCTACACACAACACTACTTAGTACAAGGATCTAGAAAACAGCTGGACAATAGACACTGCGCTTTTCTAAAAAAGTCCAAGACTTTGCACAAGATTCCCATTTAGATTTTGATCTTTAAATCTACCGCGAAAGATCGATTTATTGGAGTTGAGATTGTTGGCCATCTATTGTACTGTGTTAAAGTGCCGATCTTAATGTTCATTAGCCTAAGTATTTCACGAAGCTTTCTTTCCTTACGAAACACAATCTTAAATTGTGAAGAACAAGAGATGATAAGTAGACAGTAATAAAGTTTTTTTGCATGCTAAACATAAGAAAAGTTAGGAATTTCACTTGTATAAGGCTCATGATGTTAAATGTGGCGTTTTTCCTCGCGAGATTACTATGTTTACATCCTGTTTATACTACAAAAGTGTGCTGAAACAAGAAATAAAGTTGCTTTAGGTTTTTGACATAAAAGATTGAGCGATTCTAGTTTTAGAACCTTTTCGTAGAGATACCCTCTTGTGAAATTTAAGGTCACACATCAAGGTCTTCTTGTCAGTCGTTCTTGTGGTGAAAAAGACTCCCTGGACCATGGTGCCCTTGCTCTCACTATAGCCGATCGTGAGCAGTTGTTAAATAGACCGCATGACTTAAATTTGGTAATACTCAAACCACACACTAATCCCAGGAGAGGATTGAATGTCAAATAAACACCGACAAACCACCGCACGACACTCGCAACCCAACACTCTCGTATTTAATGATATCCCACCACAAAAAACCCGACCTCTTGCCGCTCACAACAGTCGAGAGTGAAGTGAGAGAGCATCAACCATCAACTCCCCACAAACCGTTCTTAAAAGGGTGGAGTAATAAGACAAAATAATAAAACTGTGGGGGCACATAAAATACCAAACTTTACTGACATCTGCCGGCTCACAACCGATGTTTGCAGCCTCTAAAAGGACCAAGGGTTTAAATAATTGAGCGAGAGCGTTACAATAATAAAAAGAATATAAGCGCAAATTTTTCTTCGACTCGCAGAGGGATTATTTAAACTAAAAGAGCACTCCATCACTGACCGTCCGTAGCACAGTTTAGTATGTTATCTTCTCTCGGCAGAAACTAAAAAGAGATAACCCCTAAATCATGTTGTCAATTCCCTTAATGATGGAACCCTAAATTCTCTCACCATGAAGATCGGGCTTTCTTATGACACATCACTGCGATTCTTTCAAACTAATTGTGTGGTCTAACACCCGGAGTTTACTTACTTACACATAAGGACATTACTTATTTGTCACCAATAATAATAATAAAAAACTTTAGATACATATTAGGAATAAAGGAAGGAAAACAAGATAAATACTCAGCATAGAGTCAAGGCTTTTAAGAACAGTAGTGGTTTAGCATCATAACTTGTTATTTTTTGCAATGATCTGGTTTTAAGCTTGGCTTGGAGAGGTAAAAGTTGGGGACGATGAATGTGGAGATGCCCTTTTGGATACCACTGTATTGTGACTTTTTAGTTTTCGCATGTGGCATCCAGGAAAATCTGTTTTTCTTTAATGAATAATGAAAGTCAATACATATAACAGAAGCAAACACTTATGAATAAGTTGTAAGTAGAAATTATGAAAATCCTAAAAATGTAAAAAAAAACAAATTCGAGGTGCAAGAATGAATGATGAGAAATGGAAAAACGGGCGTTGCTTTAATTTATTGATTCCTTAATACCTTTAGATGAGCACTTTGCTACTTTTCAAGGTGATTAGTTTGGGGGGATTGGAATTTTTAGTTTTGAGCGTGTATTTATTACATTGCGTGAGGACACGGCAATATTTTAGTATGGGAGAATTTGGTATTCGCTATTTTATACATACTTTTTCCTTGTAAAACGAACCCAAAAAGACCAAAAAACATAATAAAAATTTGCAAATATATGTTGTTTTTGTGTTTGTGTATGCGCATGTACGGATATTAAAGAAATGGCAAAAATAAAGACAAAGCCGGACAAAACCGAGAGGCATGGGATCAGAGAGCACGAGAAGAGAATTCCAGCGGATGCCCTTGGATTTTTATCTTCTAGAGACATGTCTTAATCGATAACCCAACCTTCACAATATCGGCCCAGACCCCACCCTATTTGTGTAGCGATTCGCTAAGCGCCATCAACTCACAATATACTGCACCGTAAAGACCCAATAAAGAAATCAAATAAAATTTGAAGTTGTAATACAAGACGGTCAAGTGGATAAACTGACAACTCTTCAAATTATGAATTTGTAAGAGCCCTTGTATTATTAGTGCGACTGCACAGATATTTGGAGAAGCCAATTACACGGGCAGGCAGTCCACATGGCAGGGGATAAGTGAAGAATAGTTCTAATTCAAATTATATAACCAAATATCTGGTGCGATAACATGACAGCGTATAACATGAGAATGCTAAAATGATGAATCAACACATGTCTCGAATCCGAACGGCGGATCTTGAATCCGCGCCACCTTTTTTCCTGGCCTCTGATTGGTCCGAATGTTTGAAGGACGGATAGGGACGAGCAAAATTCTACAGCATTTCAACCCATCCTTAACAACCAATCATATAGAACTCGCCTCCCCTTATTATTTGGGCGCAGTATGTTATCTTTCCCTTCTATTTTCATTACTTAGTTTAGCTTTTTTGCCGAGTGCACTACTTTTTTTAGCTTCTATATGTCACAGTCTCATTTCAGTAGTTAGTCTTATTCTTTAGTTTTGATCCATCTTATTTGTCTAAACCGGATAGTCTTTATTTTTGCAAGTTATACATGTAGGCAGGTACATGATATTAATAGCATGTTCATGAAATTATCTAAGTCATCATGTACAATCACTTGCCAATTTTTAGTGCTATAATCTCATCGTTTTTATCCTTTTCTTTTCAGAAGTAAAGCGATTATCCACATTTAAGGACCTCTCATTTAATTTCTGACCTATCTAATTTATTAGACGTTTGCTTTATTCATTCTCCTGAACTTACAAGTCTTCTTTAAGGCCTCTAAGAACACAGATTTGCGTCTCCGACATGAAGCCTCTACTATCGCCAGCTACATTCTCGATTATAACTTTCTTTTCGCGAGTCCTCTGATTCTAAAGCAACGTTTTTAAATAATGCGCAGTACAATAAAGTTTTCGAACAATCAGCCTTATGATTGTGCTTATCTCATTCTATCGCTGCTCGTCTGAAGATAGACAAAGTGGTGAGAGATCCATGATTTATTCTGTTAAGAATATTGCCACATATAAAGATGCTTATTTTATCATTGTGAGCTTAAGTATCGCCTCACAAATCTTCCAACTTTATGGGTGATTCACATTAAATCTATCTGTGCTTCATCCGATTATTTCTACATCTTTCACTTTAGCACATTAATGATTAACTTTCAAACTTCAGATTCTAGTGTCAATCATTGTTGTTCATTATGCGTCTCTGATTATTTGATATTTGAGCAATGGCTTACATTTTCATTTGTGTACAATGCGTGTAAGAGTATTTCTATCTCGTTCAATAGAGACATTCTCGGATTTTAGACATCATATCCGTTCAAACACAAGCTCTTTCAGTGGAGTGTTCTATAGATTTCACAATTTTGGTCTTCTATGTATGTTCTTCTACAGACAGCTTTATTTTCGTGCAATCCTATAGCTCATTACTACAAGTAACAGAGTCTTCGCTCAGCTCTAATTGTCATCTAAGTACTAGACTTATTACATAAGTGGTCATTAGTGTTTTAGTTTCGGTCCGTTTTTCAAGCAGTAAGCTATATTGCAAATTGTTTTTAAGGATTAAAAAATGCCTTATTAATAACATTTTAACTCTTTAAGTAGGGTTTTTTCAATAATTCAGGTTCCGCTTAGTCTTCTAATTTGAGCAGTACCTATTTCGCATTATGTGTCTTTACTATTTCTGGCGTATTCGTTTAGCTTTATGGAATTAGCTTATTCACGTTACTAGATTATATTAAACCTAGTCTACGATTTCACAACAATTTCCCTCTGGTGATGAACCTTTATCCAAGACTATGAGGCGACTACAATTACTGCAGAGATTAGCGACTAAGGGACTGGTTATTATTACCATATTCGAGAAACATAGTTTGAGTTTAATTCTAAGGAGCCAGCCAATTGGTTTATTTAATTCATAGACATGGACCCCCAGTTAGTTTGTATCCGAATTGTGGGCAGTATGGTTCATGTGTGGACTGATTGGTTTAATAGAATACTTCGACACAAAACCTAATTCGCTTTGCAATTTGAATCAATTGGTCTTAGAAAACTGTTTTATTAATCCTCTAATTAGTTTTCATGATATGTTCATACTTCATCTCTGTACTTTTTTGTGGATAATCAGATCTAGAGGTTCATTTCCACGAAGGCGCCTGGTGCTTAAGGGTTTATTTAGCCTACAGACCGACTTTGTTTAGTTGTATCATATACAGCTATCTACAAATAACACAAATCATAGTGGTAAATACTCGTTTTAGACAGCATACTTGCAGGTTCTCCAAATCGTTCCATTTCTAATCCCTTTTTCAATACTTAAAATAATTTTATTATTATCGTTTAGTAAATTATGTTTTCGCAATCTCTTCAAATATAAGTTCTTCTTGACCCATGTTTCTGTGGTCGATACTTTTGAATTTTCTATTGTCTCGATTAAATTGCAAACGTTATCGTACTTTCTCTTTAAATTCATATTTCGTTCAATACGAGCATTAAAGAATAGACGTAGTATTTAATTGTGTTTTGCTAAGGTGATTAGTGAATTTTGGAAATTAAGTGCGGGTTAAAAAATTATAGTCATTAGAATTTTTACCAATTTACATAGGCGCGTCTATGTCACTATATGTTTTTTCTTAATTGCAATGGCTCTTAAATACTTTGGTCATTTTAGTTTTTTCTATTAAAATCATTTTTTTACCTGTTTAGGAGCTTTAATTTTTTCTTTGTCATAACTGTATTTTATTTCTTCTTCAAAATGTCTGAACTTTCTCGAGGTAAACCTTCAAGCCCGCCTACGCAAAGTCTCGATCAACATCACCTCTAACGGGCTGTATGGGACGAGGAATCTGCGAGAGAGATATGCGGGCTTAGTTACGAATTAAAATCCTTTTAGAAAACATGTTTTCCATGTATTAAATGACAAGTAAATAGTAAAATGATTTAAAAAAATAATATGACAAGATAGTTTAAATTGCAGATTATCCTGAGTTAACAGTGTATCGGTAGAGGTCTCAACGTTGGGTACAAAAGTCTTTAAGCTAACATGACGATACCTATATAATTTTTAAACCCGCACTTAAAATTCCAGAGCATCCAACTAATCCCTTAGCAAAACACAATTAAACTACTCACTATTCATTAAACTTAATACCCAAGTTATTTGTGTTTTTTTTTTTTTTTTTTTGTTAAAAAATCAAATAAGTACACTTAAACAGGAATCACAACATATTAGTACTGTGTCTTTTTCTTTCTTCATCTAATTATCATACAACATACTAAAAAATTTTTTTTTTTTTGACTCTCTTTTTTGCTTTTTTATTTTTTTTATTTTTTTTCTTTTTTTTTTTTTTTTTTTTTTTTTTTTTTTTTTTTTTTTTATTTCAATAAAAAATTGTTTTTTTGTTTTTTTTTTTTTTTTTTTTTTTTATAATTTTTTTTTTTTTTTTTTTTTTTTTTTTTTTTTTTTTTTTTTTTTTTTTTTTTTTTTTTTTTTTTTTGTTTTTTTTTTTTTTTTTTTAGTTTTTTTTTTTTTTTTTTTTTTTTTTTTTTTTGTTTTTTTTTTTTTTTTTCTTTTTTTTTTTCTCTTTTTTTTTTTTTTTTTTTTTTTTTTTTTTTTTTTTTTTTTTTTTTTTTTTTTTTTTTTTTTTTTTTTGTTTTTTTTTTTTTTGTTTTTTTTTTTTTTTAAAAAAAAAAAAAAAAATAAAAAAAACAAATCGTAGCATTTAAACGACAAAAAATAAATCTACACTAAAACAAGGCAAAAATTAGAAGGCAAACATATTACAAAACGACTAGAAATAAAATCTATTCTTAAGTTATTGAAAAAGGATTACACAAAAATGGTAACCGCTTTGGAGACTCCGCCAATTTTAAGAATACCACCTACACTTAATTATAACAAAAACAACTAATCAAAGTCGTTCTAAGCTAAATAAACCCTTAAAGCTCCGCGCCTCGCTGAATTGACCGATACCAAAAAGTCAAACAAGTAAACATAAACTATTAGGATTAAAAACAGTTTTCATATCATTGATTCAATTCAACAATTAGTTACTATTCTAACCCAAAAACAACCACAATGAACCATAATGCCCCAATTCGATACAAACTAACAGGTCCCTATGGAATTAAATAAACCCAACCTGTGCCTCAAATAAACTAACACAGTCCAATATAAAAAAAAAGTCCATAGAAAAAAATGCACTATCCAAATGACAGAGACCACCAGTTAGGGGAATTTTTTTAGAAAGAGCTTATAAATCTAGTAACTGAATAAGCTAATCTCCATAAGCTAAACCGAATAAGCCAGAACTAGTAAGTACATTCGAATAAGCTCAAATTAAGAATAAGCACGAAAAACCATTAATTGAATAAACGCGAGAACTATAAACCCCACGAAGTATGTAGGGTCTTTAGATGGAAGATATGCCAACATGGCAAGTTTCTATCCTAGGGTTAGGGTTGAGTGGGAAAGGTGGGTTTCGATGACAAAATATTCTACACGATGTACACTAAGCGATGAGTTTTAATTCCCTTAAACAAAAATTCTCAATACGCTAGTCGGCACACTGGCGTGGAACAGCAAAACATACTATCTCCACATAAGTACTAAAAATAAAGCAGAATACACCAGCTCCAGGAATAGGGAAGCAAATATTGAATGCACAAGAAGGTGGCGCGTACAGAGATAAGCATGTTATTATATCCTTCTAAACAAAATTGATAAATCAACACAACGAGCGAGCCAAACGGATATGACTATGCAAACAGAAGATCTACAATAGAAATACATAACAACTTGTACACCAAATGAAATAAGCACTCAATTTTCCACGATAGAGGTCAAAAATCAGACAACGAACTACAACAAGGATTACCTAAAACAAGCAATAATCATTAAAAACTACTAAAGTAAATAATCGAAGATAACGCACATAAACACCCAAAAGTTCTGGATTTAGCATATTAAGCTTCACATAAATCCCAAATAAGACAGTTTATAGGCTATTCTTAACCAGAAAATAATGAACTTTCTATTCAAACAAAAATGAGATAAGCCACAATCACGAAAGCACAGTATCGAACTTGTTACTTTTTTGTTGACTAGCTCTCTACAGCTAGTAAACAAGTGCTTTAAGAACAAATGAAGAATAACAATCGTAATGAGCTGGATTAGCTTATAGGGGTATCCAATTTTACCCCCTAATCCCTTAAATAGAACTTTGAACACACATGAATAAGGCACACGACACAATAAGCACGAATAAATCGCTTAAGGGATAATGCTACGGGCACGAGAAAAGACAAAAGAAAACAGAGAATTGAGCACCAATTTGCAAATACAGTGAATCTTAGGATTAACATCAAACATCTTACTTAAGTAACATAGCAAATCACATTAAAACTTGCAAATATCTTTTTTAGGTACAATAAGATGGAAAACTAAAGAAATAAGCTAATAAACAAATCAGGTCTGAATCAACTCAAAAAAACTACTAAAAACTAAACTAACACAAAATAAAGGAAAAACTGCTACAAAATAAGTGACGGCGAGTTCATATAATATGGTGCTAAAGAAGGGTTTGAAACTGTAAAATTTGGCTCTCCCTAATTCCGCCTTCAACACATTCGGAAAACACCCACACTCAGAGGCCCAGACGAAAAAAGGTGGCGCGGTCTATCTCAAGATCCGCCGTTCTACTTCTTTCTGAGGACATGGGGATTCCTCTCATAAGCTCTCTCATTCGTAACGCTATCAATTCCCCATCAGACATCTCTTGTCCATACATACGAACTCTGCAATTCACATTCACTTACCCCGCCATGTAAATGCCGTTCCTTAATTGGTCTCCAAATCGGACAGTGGGCTCCAATATCACATGATTAATTTCTAATTTAATTTCATACCCACTTGGACGTTCTTGTATTACCAACATTCACAATTTCTATCTCTTGTATTCCTTTTCTATGGGCTTTCAGGCAATAGTTTGATGTGGCTCAAAGCGAGTCTACAACCAATAATGGATTGGCCTGCCTAATTTAAATGGGTTACGAGCACGTCCAATCAAAAATCCAAAAGGCAAAGTTTCCGCTGGACTCGTTCTTCCTCGGCTCCTCTGAAGTGACCCCAATGACTAGCTGTGACACCTTTGTCACGACTTTTTTTTGTCCCCTTTATATTAGTCCATTTGTCTTAATTCCTAAACAATAGCGGCATGTCTCACGCGCAAACATCAAAGAACACACATATACTTGCAATTTTTATTACATGATTTTTTGGTCTACTTGGGGTCGTTTTAACAAGGTAAAAAGTAATGTATATCAAACTCAGCGAATACCAAATTCTCCCATTACCTAAACGATATTGCGTGTCCTCATCGCAATTTAAAAATACACGCTCAACCAACTACAAACTTCCAATTCACCCCAAAACTATCCACCTTTGAAAAAAGCTAGCAAAGTCCCACAAAAAGGATTAAAGGAATCAATAATTAAGAAACGCCCCGTTTTTCCATTTTCCAAATTAATTTTTCTCATTTTTTTTTAATTTTTTTGAGGCATTATCATAATATTATCTCGTTAACAACACATAACAAACATATTCCTGATTGAACATCAATGCTATATTACACGAACTCAACTATTACATATCTGCGCGATCTACTTCTTTAGGATCCTCTATATGACGAGCGCAAAAACCAAACAACAAACTATTGGAGCCACATGGATAAATTCATCGCTCTCTACGCGAACTTTTACCTCTCCAAGCCAAGCTTAAAAACAAGATCATTGCACAAATACCAAGTATGATGCTAACACTACTCATAAAAGCTAATTGTGTATTTTACTTTCCCTCCTTTTATTCCTAATTTTTTGTATCTAAAAGTTTTTTATTATTATTATTGGTGACAAAATAAGTTATGTCCTTTCCATTAAATACTATAAAGAAAAACCGTATAACCCGTTCTAGACCACTCAATTAGTTTGAAATCCTTTCCTAAAACAGAAGACGATATGGTGAGAATAAGGTCCACATTAAGGTTCTAATTTCGCATGATTTAGGGGTTATCCTTTTTATTTCACTCCGAAACCGAGAATTTAAACAACTCAACTACGAGTCCAGAAGAAAAATTGGAGGCTTTAACTAAGATATACTCCTCCCGAAGTTCTGAATACATTTAGGCTTCTCACATATCACATGCTATATTAATGTGAGCAAAAGCGTTACATCTAACCTGGTCCCTTTAGAAGGCACTGCAACATCGAGGTAGATCAGAGCCGGCAAAGATGCAGTAATCTATATTTTTCAAGCCCTCACAGGTTTTGAGTTATGATATTGCTTATTACATTACCGTCCACCCTTACTAAAAAAACGTTACTGCGCCCACAAACCAATACTGAAGCCCGGCAAGAGCAGGTCACGTGGTACCCCCCCTTTATTTCGGCTTCGGTTTATTAACAAGTATTAGTATATCTATTAACCAAATATTGTACTATTCACGTATATTTCACTTTTCGGGTCCCCTTTCTCTAACTAACTGCCTTTTACATCTCGTAATGATACCAGTAGACCGACCACTTGGTCCCATGGAGTCCTATTTCCCTCACTAACACTGACAAAATCCTTTGATTGTGTAACCTTTCAATTTCACCAAGGGTTCTTTCATCTCTATCGAAAGGATCTAAACTATAGAATCGCACAAAACACCATACAAGCGAACACTTTATTTACTTTCAAACACTATAAAAATTTTATACTCTATTTTGATATTTTTCTCTAAGCTAATAGGTTAGAATTATAAGCCACTCAATTAACCTTATCTCTCTTGAGTCTCATCTAAAAAATTCCATCTCTATTTCTTAATGTCACTTCTTAGCATCAACTAAAACTTATACTCCTACTTTTATCATCTCTCTCTTAGTTTCTCTTCACAATTTATAAACCATTTCTAAGTATAAATGAAACTCCCTAGTCATCTTTATTCTAGCCTCATTATTTTACCTCACACGACATTCCTGTTCTTACTTCTCTTACCAAGGTATCACATATAGAAACTCGCAACAACTCTGCAACTCCTAACTAGAATTTCGATTTACATTCGACTTGTGGTACATTCTCTATAAAATCAATTTATGGGAACTTGCAAAGTCTATGAGACTTTTCTCTCTCTAGCCATGACTTGCTTTTATCTCTAACCTTCCTTGTCTAGTACGGCCAAAGCATTCAAGCAAATAACTCAATCTATTTATAATAGTTAAGGAGAAAAGGACTACATCATTACGTTCATAAAATCGGATACGGAGTCCAACAAAATTATACTACTCTTTCTTCATTCGTCTCACGGCAACGAAAAACCTACATTCGAGTCAACCGTAGATTTATTTCTTTCTTTAATAAACTACAGAATTATTAAGAACATAATTCAATACTTGTGTTAAAATTTCTCTGGTGGGAACGGGGTGTACGTGAGAACAAGGACGGTCGCAGGTATGACTTATCAAATTGATAGATCCCCCCATACTAAACTACACACTTGTCCGTAAGCTGAGACATACTGTCACCCCTAATACTAATTACAGGCATAATTCAAGTCTATTAAGAGGTTGCGCTTGCACGCAAGATCTATTATAATGACTCTGGAATAATAATAAGTTAAAGTGGGGCGTACAAGATACCATGCGGTAATGCCGATAAACATATAGGAATAACTTGGTAGTTATCTCTCCTAAAATGCAGCGAGGAGGATTTGAAGTCTTCGAAATGGTAATTAAGTGGACAAAACCATGAGCACAGAGAGTTTCCTTCAAAAATCCGGGTATCCTGGACATAAAATCCAAAAAACAACAAAAACAACGAACACAACAAGGAAAGTTAAGGAGAGGGCCCCTTACATTAATAAGATGTAAAACACTATAGACATCAAAGAAAAATAGAAGACGCTTGATTTTGATTCATTTGCGATTAGTGCAACATTTAAAGCTTGACTCGATCCCGCGAATTAGGTTGTGCATATTGCTTTATTTTTGGGAAGCAAATTGGAACTATATATCAAAATCTCAACTACTGGGCGTTTTCATCCTAATCGTCTTTTGGAACAAAACAATTAAAGCACATGAGCATAAGTCACCAATCCGATGAGTGACTTGCTACCGAGGACTTCTAAGTGGATGATGCCTAGGGGTCGAAAATGGTGAGTTCTTCACTTTCCTCTTTGGATTGACGAAGTAAATTGGAGAGAATCCTCGCGAGGAGGTAGGTGAAGAAACGTGAAGAAAAAGTCCGAATTATCAAATGTGCAAGGAATCGTAACTTTCAACATTTTTGAGAAAAATCAAATCTCACCTCCAGCCCGATATATCCAAAATTAGCGAGTGCCCACTACACCGTTTAGCTGTTGAGTCTCCAGGAACAAGCATACGACATGGTATCAACCTCTTCTGTAACAACGTTGGGAAACCAATCTCACCCTGATCTGATGCTCAATCCAAAAAGAACGAATCATAACTTCATGGTGGATGGATATGAATGTATAGCGAGTTAATTGGCGAAGCTCGCCTTCATATAGTAAAATCAATCCTATCGGCAAGAGGAAAACGAATCGATCCCGAAAGATCAATATGAAACGAAATCATATTAGAAAAAAATCAACATGAATATGGTACCGGTCACTACCTCATTTCTCTTTTTATAATATGATCGCCATCAGAATAGAAAGGCTTCATAATCGGCAAGACAAAATCAGAACGAGTAGGATGGTGACTGCACTTCGCGTCTTCTTTCGTATCATCGCTAAAAAGCTTTGAATTGTCGGGTAAAAAGCAATTATCCAAATAAAAGAGAAGTTCGCGGACATCCTCAAAGAAATGAACCACAAGCCCCGTGACGGAGACATAGGGGACAGAGAAGCGGAGGCACTAGAGCACAATGATCGGTAAGGGCATTTGTCACAAAGATTTTCGATATTAGCAATCTAATAGACGATTTTATTTTCAACATTTCTCACGAAGAATAAATAACGTCTTGGATTATGAACAAATACCTTCTATGTCAAACTCTTTCAATCTCTTCTTGATCCAAATTAACACATTAACACCTCTATCTAAGCTACTACTCATAAATCAGGATGGTGATTGCGATCATCGTACTCGAGCTGTCCTCAAAATCATTTATCATCAACTTAAGTACCGTCATTGTTAGAAATCAAAATAAAATCTCAGAATAATCGCTCAAAACTCATGCATCAAGAATAGAAAGAATTTTTCACCAATAGGGCCATATCAAACGTACTCGACACGATACCCAAAGCTACACTTTGGATTGAGACAAGGTTTCTCAACACTAGGCTATTTTTTATTTGACAAAGTATGTCACGACCCCACATACTTAGAGAGTCTATCGGGCTCCTCGATCGGCTAAAGTCGGGAGTTGATTGCTTAAGCTGCACGTATATAATTTATATAACTCATCATCGTCATTGTTCCCGTAAAAGTATAGGAACGATTCCACTTGGACAATTAATATATTCGATAGCTCCTCATTTAATATTTCGCACATCTTCCAGGAGTTTTTAACTCCATCAAGTCTTGACATATCCTTTTTGTTATAATGCTTGCCGTCCGTCAAAGCAAGCTTCAATTTTCAATCCAAATCTCTCCCAAGCTATCAATCTAGCGCCTATTGGTGTTACGCCAAAATGTATACACGACCTCAAACTTCCCTCAAGAAAGGTGCAAACGTCTTTCATAAAGTTATCTCTAGCTTCTTCATCATTAATCATAGAAAAATCCCAATATGGAGTAAAACTTTTGAGCGGCCGGCTCCTCTATTCCTTGTTGAATATCCTTTAAAAATTTGCAAATCAATCAATGAAGTTTTAAGAAGCAATTCTGCATAACTTCCCCAGGTTGAATTCTGCTGCTTCTTACCCCATAGTATTGCTTAATCGAAAGAAATCTCTCCTCAGCTAGCAATAAAGCCATGCACTTTTCATTAGGATAGGTATAATTATCATACTCCTTTACAAAAAACTTGTATATTCTTCCATGAAGTCTTTCTCGAGCTTGCAAAATTTCTTTATTGGTCCTTTTAAGGAGGATAATTGAACGGGAAACAACTGTGGGATTGAAATTGGTCAAAACCCGAAAAGATTAGAGATTATAGAAATCTTGGTTTCATCGGTTTTATACTGAAAATCACATAGGACTCCCGCAGTTCCTCACAACAAAACATTGCTGTGGCAAACACGGTAAGTTATGAGGAAAATAATCAATGGTTTTGATGGAACAACCACTGGACCTGATTGTATACAAACGAGACTTGAGGTGACAACATAGCCATGATAGGCATCGTTCCCACAATAAACTCACAAGAGTAAAGCACGTATTGGGTTGTGGAGTGTAGTAATCCGAAAAATTTTTTGAGATTCATTGAAATAGTTTTTTGGAATTTGGATATAATAATCAAATGAATTTCCATCTCTTTGAAGCGTCAAATGAACAAAGTCCTCCTCCTTAACGGGCCTCACAAGAACCCATAACAAGTACTGTCACTTATTTCAACACCATAAGAACAATATCTAAACAATTTCCAAGTAGAAGAATTAAACACCCCAACTGCGAACATGTATATAGTATAACCAATAAAAACATCACAAGTTTGTCCGAACAGACCCCGAACACTCAACAGTTGGTTAAAATGACGTCAAAAAGAAAGAATTAAAACAATATAGAGCGATAAGAAGGAAAGAAGTAAATGGATAAGAAGAAAAGCAGAATATTTTTGGTTTTTAAGCTTTTTTTAAACAACAATTTTATAAAGGACAAAACGAAATCGAATAACTTAAACCTAATATATCAACACAGCTTCACGAGTACTCTTTAAAATGTTTAACTTTCAAATGTGAGCCGTAATCGCAAGTCGAACACACAAAATTCAAGTTTTTTTTTTTCGAAACTTTGGTTTTGGGAAATTTATGAAATGGATAATACATCATTAAAGTATTATAATTGGCTGTCTTACTTTTTACCAACTTAGGTTTCAATTTTTTATTTCCTATTTTTAAAGCCACTTTACTTCGTTTGCTATTTATATACTAACACTGAGCAAAAAAAGAAAATAAAAAATATTTTTTTGTATTTTTTTTTAATATTTTTAAATAAAGAAAATAACTTAACATGGAAGGATTCATTCACAGGCTCGAACACAAAACCCCATCTCGTAAAAAAATAGCTACACCACTCCCCGGCAAACGGCGCCAAAAAACTGATTTTGATATAAATATATAATAAAATTAAAATAAATAAAATACCAAAATATAAATAGTAAAGAGAGATCCGTTTGATAAAGACAATTACTTAGGAAAAATAATTTCTATTCCTTCCAGTGTCCGTTTTCCACCGGTCGAGAGATACACACAAATTGAAATTCACGAGAGACGTTCCGTTTTAGATGCTTGAAATGGACAAATATTTTGGTTTTGGGGGTTTTCTAAACATATTTTTTACTCTCACTAAATAACTAAACTAATACATTCATGTCTCTGATTAAAAACAAAACGATCTATACTAAAATGGAAAAAAATGCTGCCAAGTGAACGTGAAATGTTCATTAACAGTGCGGGCTTAGGTTTAACAATTAAAAGTCTTAGAAAACAAGTGTTTCAAGAAATTAAAAGACAAGTAAAGAGTAAAAATGCGTTAAAAAAAATAAATGGACAAGTATTAATATTCAATTAAAAGTAAATGACGGTATGTAAAATTGGAAAATTCTAATGACTATAATTTTTTAAACCCCTCACATGTTAAAATTCCAAATCACTAATCACTTAGCAAACACAATTAAACAACGTCACGAGCTGTTCAGTAACGAAATACAATTTAACAAATCATAGCATTTAACGACACAAAATAAATCTACAAATCACACTAATCTAATGGCAAAAAATTCTTAAGATAGGCCATTAACATCTTACTTACAAAGCATAAAATAAGTCTATTCTAAGTATTTGCAAAAAGGATTAGAAAATGGAAACCGCTATTTAGGAACGACGACAATTTAAACGAATACCACTGCCTACTGATGCCCCGACTTATATTACCTAAACACAACTAATCAAAGTTGGTCTAGCAAATAAACCCTTAAACTCACTGTCGCCGTGTCTTGAGTTACCCGGGTACCAAAAAGTCATAATCTACATAGTAAACATAAACTGTTACATTAAAAACATTTTCCATATCGAGTGATTCAATTCAACAATTATAATTACCTATTCACAACCTAAACGTCACATGAACCAAATGCCCCAATTCGGATACAAACTAACTGGTCCAATATGAATTATATAAACCAACACTGGCCCAAATTAAACTAACACAGTCCAATATGAAAAATAAAGTCCATATGAAAAATTGCAATTTAACCAAAAATGAAAGATAGCCACCAGTATGGAAATTTTAGAAAGAGACTTATAAATCTAGTAACTAAATATAGCTAATCTCCAATAAGCTAAACCAATAACCACAACTATCAGTACATCGAATAAGCTCAAATTTAAAGAATAATCATTCAAAACATGTTATTAATAATACCTACTTAAAGAAATAGAATCAAACATTTTATTTAATCCTTAAACAATTCTCAATAACAATGCTAACGAGAACTAAAAACTACTAATATCCACTTAGTTACCTAATAAAAAAAAGCAATAAGCCAAGGGAATACTATGAATTGCAAAGTGATGAACGAAATAACATTTAAAACTAGACAAATATGAAAATCAACACAATAAGCTAAAACGGATAGATCCCCCCTCATAAAAAAATAAAACGAGATATACAAAATAGAAATAATTAACAGCTTGTAGACAAATTGAATATAGCTCACTCAAATATTCGAATACATAGCAATACGCAATGAACAACAAGATCTAGACTCACTAAGCAATAAAAAGTCATATAAAACAACTAAAGTAAATAATGCGAATAAGGCACATAAAACACCCAAAAAGTTGGAATTTAGCATATTAAACGTCTCACATAAAGCCAAATAAGCCGTTTAGAGGCTATTTCTTAACAAAACAAATGAACTTCTATTCAAACAAAAATGAATAAAGCACAACCAATATACTCATTTGTTCGAACTTATTGTTAGCGTTATTATTTAAAATAGTGCTTTAAGAACAAATGAAAATAAATCGAATGCATCTGGGATAGCATTATAGGAGTCCCTTTTTCCTAAGTCCTTAATAGAACTTTGAGAATATATAAGCAACGAAAATAAAAGCACGAATAAATAAGCTTATGGGATAAGCTACATGAAAATAAAAAAGGAAAAACATGAGAATTTAAAGCACCAAATTTTTTTTCAAAACAAGAACTCTTCCTTTAGATTTACACTCAAAAACACTTTAATCATTATCACATTAAACTTGCAAAATAAACAACAGCCTGGGAAAACTAATAACTCTAATAAAAGTAATTAAAAAAAGCTGAAAAAAAAATAAAACTAAACCTAAAGATAAAATAAAGGAAAACCAAACTGCTCAAAAAGGAGGGGTGAGGCGAGTACATATATATGTGTGTGAGAAAGGGTTGAAACTGTAAATTTATGACTTCACCAATCCGCCATCAAACATTCAGCAGACCAATCAGAGCCCAGAAAAATGGAGGCGCGGATCCAGAACCTCCCGTTATATTACGTGCCACGTGTGAATGACTCAAAAGCCTCATTATACGCTATCAATTTCCAATAGATAATATTGTTTATAACTGAATTTTGAAATTCCCATTCCTTGCCCCCGCCACGATAGTGCCGTCCTTAATTGGCTCTCCAAATCGGATACTGCTATAAACACATGATTAAATTCTAATTTAATTTCCCATTCGCACGGGACCGTCTTCCATTACCCAACTTACAATTTTAATTTAGATTATTTAATGGGCTTATAAGGCAATAGTTGAATGGGCTAATTACCAATGGGTTTGCCTGGCCCCATTTAATAATGGACTAACAGCCGGTCCTCACATAAAATCCGAGGGCAACCGCTGGACCTCGGTCCTTCCCGCCGCTCTTTCCCGATCCCATGCGCCTCCCTCTTTTGTCCGGCCGTTTGCTCCCGTTTAATCTTTTCCCATTTCTTAAATACCATCACCATGCCATACAACAAACCACAAAAACACACATATATTTGCCATTCTTTTATTATGTCTATTCCTGGTAATCGTTAGGTCCGTCTTTTTACAAGGGACAAAAGTACTATATATTAGAAATTGCCGAATACCAACCATTATATTCAGACAACTTAGTCAAGAAATGTGTGTGATACTTTGCCAAAAATCATGCATGTATGATTTTTGAAATATATGATGGGGAACTTAAATTTCTATCTTAGATTACAGAATAAAACAACTAATGATGTGAACTTATCTTCTTTTCTCCAAATCAAAAGTACAGATTAAGAAATGTTAAAACGAATTTTGGACTAAGACCACAGCCAATAAAAAGCCTATGTCTTAAGAAAACCAAACTCAGAGAGATGAAGAAGGTGAGTTTCCCCGTAGATAATTACAAAAATATAGAGCAGGTAGGTAGTTTATTATACTTTAACACATAGTAGTACCAGATAGCATGTTTAATTTTGCCTTGTGCCGCTTTCAAGAGGATCCCAAAACCTCTCACCTAGAAGCGGTTAAACGTATCTTCTGATACATTAAAGGCACTACGCATTTAGGATTATGGTATCCTAAGGGATCCGGCATAGAAACAATAGTGTATGCCCGGAGTCGTGGATCAGTGGGGGAGATTACGTAGATCCCAAACAATAATGGTGTTTCTGCGACGTTTTAATGGATGTTGTCTAACATCTTGGTTTTTTTGTAGAAGCAAACCGCTCTTAGCCATCCACACAAATCCGAATCGGAATATGTAAGTACCTCGAGCCCGAAAGCATCACAACAACCCTATTGATAAAACAACTCACATAGACTATGGCAGATTGAAGTTAGACACAGTCCAATACCATTGATAACAAATGGGCTAATATACTTAAGTAAGAATGCCCCTTCCAAGACACTCACCTAACAAAACCCACATTGAGGAATTCCGCCATCAATTCTTTCGCGATAATGAGAGTTCTCAAAAAAGGACATATCACTATAGTAACACAGGTCACATCGGAAGACAACATAGCCGAATATCCCTAACTAAACCCCACTTAAACGTGACGCCTTTTAACTAACTACCGTCCTGGTCTACACCTCGAATCATGGAACAAATCGATTAAGTTTTTGGCATATTAATAGAAATGATTAATCGTGCGAAAAATTTTCATTGACAAATAAATTATGGATTATTTTTTTTCCAAACAGGGGTGGCCCCCTTTAAATCAAAGAAAGGGCGCCACCCTTAATTTTAAGGGGACCACCAAGACTTTAAGAGGAGCCACCTCTGATGATTTTTTTTTTTCTTCTTCTCTCTAGTGTCAAAGGGTTTCTATTTTACACAAAAACTACAAGATTGTGTGAAAAGTTTTTTTAAAACATCAAACTCTACTAATTCTTCGATCCTACATGCATATCTCAACTATAAACATATATATAATATCCCTATCCTATTATTTTTCAACAAAAGTTCTTTCACAGGCTAGGAGCACATAAAAATCAAGTTCTCATAATTAGTCATAGATACAATGCTAAAAACTTTTTTTCACATACTGCATAATGTATCTCTTACATCTGTTGGTCTCAAAAGTATATAAATCCTAAATCTATACTAATTTATCTCGCCATCTTGGGTTAGACCAAAATCTACAATCAAGGAGCATTTTAGGATACAATTTCTTAAGGTTTTACTTGTCTTAGTGAGTCGAAATAATTGCTACTCCACATTTGTCCAATTTTTATGACACCCACTAGTACTTTGCACAAAAGTTTGTTCATGTGAAACTTAAGCCCTCTGTCCAAGAAAAAATTCCTTATCATAATATCTAAGCCTACCCATTTTTTTATATGTCCTTTCACTCATTTTGATCCCTTTCTAATATAGTATACACCGGCCAAAATTATGACTGGAACATTAGGTTTTTTATCCCCCTACATCTACGTCCCCATACATTTAGTCACCGACAATGTTGAACCTGCTTAATTGCCAATACCCCTGCTAAAAAAATCCTAATTGCCATAATAGGACGGCCTTCTGCTTAAATTAACCTCCAATCTACAAAACCCTCCATATTCACAATTTTTGTTGACAATTCACATTTTTGGGTCTCTTCTGGGAAAATACAGGGCGACCCCCTGAATTATCATACTAAGGGCGCCCCCCTTATCCTTCTTATAGGGGAACCCCGCCTCCCCCTATTTTAAGGGGCCGCCCTAGAAATACACGGGTAAAAACATAGTTTTTTTCTCTTCTTTTTTACCAAAACACCCGCTAGACTTGAAGACTGTTTTTCCCTAAAGTCACAAACAATTTTTGGAATTGCTCTTTTGAATGTTTCATGTTTCCATAATCTTTTAAACCGTTCAGCTCCACTATATATACATCCTCATCCATCATCATCAGAATCATTCTCAACATGAACCAGCTCCTAACAGAACCCACATCCCAAATCTTAAGGGATAGCCAAAAATGATGTGAAACCCTGTTTGGGAGGAAGAAACCAAACCTTTTGCAACAACACAAATGTGCTCAATGCAAGTCAACCAATGCCAAAACCACTCACTCCCGTCATTCATGAACCTACTCGAAGAAATACAATCACCCTAATCAAGCATTAAATAAATCCTTTACATCAAGGACACTATCAAATCACCACAAGTTTTCTTACATCCCCTCCATCGCGCCATATCGACCGCATCAATTCACATGTCCACTTACACTCAAGCCTCCACCTCCCAAACTGACAACCATACTCCCTTAAATTAAGGACACTCCCACATTACAAACATGTTTGGGTCTAACATCCTCCAATCCCATTCCACCATCAACTCACATGTATCCTCACACTCAACTCACCTCAAAGTGACAAACCAACTACAACACACACCACCTCTATCTCCAAGTAGAGAAAACCTAGTTGAAATGATATTAATCAACATCAAGACCTAATCAACCGCTTCAGCCATGCATCTATCTCAACCAATAAAACAACCATTTCCTCAGTCACAATTACTCTCCAAACCTACCACACACAAGCCCCAACATTACCAAGTTGAAACCCATGTTGGTATTGCCCTGGTGCAGGCTTCACCCCAATAAACAATTTTCTTTCTACTTTAAGTGGAGGATATCAATTGGATTGAGTTTTCCTCACCTCACTCGACTACATCCACCTCCTAGAGGTTAAAGGATTATCCCTCCACAACCGCCTCCACTCCAAACTCTCCAAAACCAACTAATCTCATAAATTGCGCACTCCACTCACTGAATTGACCAAAACCTTTTGAGTCGCAAGCAAGTCAAAAACTCCTTCTATGCTGACTTATGATTTTTTCTTTTTATGTAGTTAATATGCTCTCTAGTAGCATGATGTGCTCTTTTCTTTGTAATGTAAGCTTCTGCATGTCGTTATCCACAACCCATTGCTTCTACATGAAGAAGTATCCTTTTGCTTTTGATGTTCTTCACTTAGTCAAATTTTTCCTTCCTGTCTTGCTACAAATGATAGAAATCTTTTAGTGTTTTAACTCGTTTTTTTGTACCAAGAAACCATAGCTCGATTCCTTGGGGCCCACAAACGAGGGGAAACAGCACATTCAAGGGGGAGCATTTAACTCCCTCGATCGAACGAGTAATATCTCGACCGATCGTCTTTTGATTCAACAAAAAACGGGGAGAAATGACATGAAAACTCACTAAATACTTTGTTTAAAAATAATGGTTAGCTAGGTAATGAGTCTTTAAATGTCTGTAAATCATCACAAAAGAGTGGAGAATTTTCGATAAAAGATAAATGCCTAAAAACATTACCAATATTTTTTTTCACATCTTTACGTTTTTGATAATACAACAAAATATAAAACTTCTCAATGTAAAATTAAAACGTAAACAAGTAATTAGTAAAAATTTCTCATTTCAAAAAAATTATATCACCTGTATAAGGTATGAATAAATATCTGCTTAAAGCATTTTATTTCAAAGGAACTTATATTAAAACCACCACACTGTTATAAAAATGTTGTAAACAGTTTTAATAAACATACAAAACATTTTCTAGACAATTAAAAGAAATTTTTTTATTCAAAATAAAACAATTTGAAATTCATAAGAGTTATATAGTGGCGCCTACATTAAAATGGCCTAAAGAAGTTTACCAGAAAATTCCCCCGAGACAACACATAAAGACAAATCTCGGAGGAGCAATCTACTTAGGGCGGCAGTACCCCTTAAATAGGGTGGGTGGAACCCCCATTAATTTTAAGGGGGCCGCCCGAAGTATTTAAGGGGCCGCCCTAGGATAAGACGCTCCCCATGTTCTGTCTTTAGTGTTAGGGGACATTTTGTCTTGAGAACTTTTTCTAGCCAATTTAGGACTAAAAATTTGTATTTTCAAAATGTTTAGTTTAATTAAAACATTTTCTGTGTTTATTGTAGAAAATTTTTTTTGATAATGTTCATCTTATAAACATGATTTACACATTTTTTTATAAAAGTGGAGGCTTTAATAAAAAGTTCATCGTTGATCATCAAAAATGCATTAAGCACTTAGTATATTCATATCTTTAAGTATATAATTTTTTGAAATGAAAATTTTACTACTTAAATTACTTGGTTTACGATTAATTTTACATTGAACGTTTAATTTCTGTTGATTAATCAAAACGTAAAGAATGTGAAAAAATAGTTGAGTAATGTTTTTTAGGCATTATACTTTTATCACAATCCCCCCTTTTTTGAAGATTAAGAAAAATTTTAATACTCCATTAAAATGTAAAATTCATTTTTTAAACAAGTATTTAGTGATGGTTTCATGCTCATGTCCTCCCCCTTTTTTAGAATCAAAAGAAATACGTCGAGAATTACCAGTTAGAATCGACGAATAAAAATGCGCCCCCTTGATGTGTGTTCCCCCTCAATCGAGGGCACCAAGGAATCGAGCTATGGTATCTTGGCTTACAAGAAACGAGTTAGAACACTACAAATATATCTCACATGTAAGCAAGAAGGAAGGAAAAATAGACAAAGTATATTTAAATTTGCAAGCAAACAACCAAAGCAAAGATACTCATTTCATTCTTCGAACAAATAGAATGTTAACAACCACAACAAGCAGACAAAAATAAGAAAAACAAATATGCCCTATTTAGAACATATTTAATACAAAAAGAAAAAATCCTAAGTAGCATAAAGGAGTTTTGACTTGCTTTCGACACACCAAGGGTTTCGACCATTTATTAGGTGCGGCCAAGTATGGAGATTATAAGTTTGGTTAGGAAGATGTTTTTGGCGTTGGAGGCGGATTGTGGAGAGGAAAAACTCTTTACACTCTAGATGAGGCTGCAGATCTAGGGATGAGGAATCAATCCAATTGATATCCTCACTTCAAAAGCATCAAGCACATATCGTTAGAGTTTTATTAGGGTAAGCAGGCTCACAAGGGCAATACCCAACATGGGTTTATCAAACATTGGTTAATGTATGCGAGGGTGTGTGGAATTTGGAGAGTAAGGTGATGAGTGAAATTTGTTTTAGTTTAGATAGATGCAAGGCTAAAGGTTTTGATAGGTTCTAAGTTGATAATATCAATCAACCTAGTAGTTTTTTCCTCTACTTGGAGATAAGGTGGTGTGTGTTGAGTTTTGTTTCCACTTTGAGTGGAGCTTGAGTTGAGAAACATGTGAGTTGATGGGTGGAATGGGAAAGTGGAGGATGTTAACAACAAGTTGTAAGTGGGAGTTGTCCTTAATTGTAAGGAGTTATGGAGTTGCATTTTGAGGTGGAGCTATGATGTGTCATTTGACATGTAGAATTGATGGTGAAATGATCTAGGAGGTATGTTAAGACCACCTTGTGGTGATTTGATAGTGTCCCCTTAGATGTAAGATTTTTTTTTTTAGTACATTAGTAATGCTTGATTAGGGTGATTGTTTTCTTGAGTTGGGTTTCCTGATGAGCGAGTGCTGGAATTGGCATTGTTAGAAGTTGCATTGAGCCACGATTTAGCATGTGTATTACCCAAGGTCTTGGTTTAACTATCCTCCAAATGGGTTCACACTCATTTTGTTTGCTACCCTAAATGAATTGGATGTGGGTTGTTAGGAGATGTCATTGGTTGTCGGCGTGAATTCTGATGGATGATGGATGAGGATTATTATATGGTTTACACATGATCATGAAACACATATGATAACCATGGAACATTCCAACATTCAATTCTCCTATAAATTATTCTGATTGAATTTAAGAACACAGTTATGAACAAGTCTACGAGGGTTGTTTGTTAAAAAAGAGAAAGCAAAAACTCCAACCCGACCCTTAAACTGTCAACATATCACACCCCGAATGTTCAGTATCTAGGGCAGGTCCCCCTTACAAGTAGAAGGCACCCCCTTAAAATAAGTGGCGGCCACGCCCGTTTTAAGTGAACCTTAAAGGGGTACGCCCCTTGTTCACATTTCACCACCGCGCAAGCTCCCAAACCAAACACCTGAACTTTTCCCACAAACATTTTCAATTACTACATGAAAGAACAGCGTCAACACTGTTATTGCGAGGCTTTATATTCTACTAACCTAACACGCTTCACGATCCTTCTTAACTGGCAATTAAACGGATTCTTATAAGCAAATAACAATTCAGAGCATCCTTCAACATTCTACCATAACACGTGTATGCGCACAAGATGTAGGATCAAAACTAATTTCTCACCGATAACCTTTTGCATCATCACTCATAATATACAGGAATCAATCAAAGAGAGAAGAGCATAATAAAAAAATATCAACAGTAACAAGATTTAAATGCATAACAGGCAACTCATCACTCCTTTCTCTCCTCCTGACCAAGCTCGCGACGCTACACCTTTAAACATATCGAACCAAAACTTCTTGTTGACAACGTACTCAAGTGTATGTGTCCTAAATGCGACAAATTTGTGGAGTTATCACAATTATCTTTCGACACTACAGACACAGTAAATACCTAAGAAATAATCCAAATGCACTCCCATGAATCTTAACCATTTTGCTCAAACCAAAGAATTGTCATAAAAATCTTACACCTATCTATGATTCCACCTTATATACTTTCTGACAACCACGTATATAGAGACCACAATTACTGCATAATAAGAACAAATTCTTTTTTAGCATATCTACAACAACTATAAATTTAACACTTGAATTTTTATGTGCTCCTAGTATATGTGAGATATAACTATTCTTACCGAAAATAACATACGATTGAGATCATGCGCGTTTACTAGGATCTAACACCAGACAAATACTCCTCCTCAGTATTTATAGAACGTTTGTTTTAAAAAAACTTTTTCCCCAATCTAATGTTTCTGTGATGTAAAAATAACAGACAACCTAGACACCAGATAGAAGAAGAAACAACACAAACATATCAAAAGGAGATGCGGTCCCTCCTTTAAAGTCTGTGCGCGTCCCCTATAACAATAATAAGGAGGTGGCCGCCCCTTTATGATCTTTAAGGGGGAGACCACCCCCTGTTTGAAAAAAAAAAAATCCATAATTCTCACTCTTGTATCAAGACAATTCTTCATGACGAATAATCATTTCTTTCATTCTAATCCATAAAACTATTAATCATTCTTTGTTCAATCATTCCTAAGAGCCTAGCACGCTAAGATAGGTTCAAACCAAAGCGCTCACGTTAAAGTAGGTTTTAGTTAGGTAATACATACCGGCAATAAATAGTTTGTCCTTCCGTTATTGACCTTTTTCTCATACTTGGAGATAAACCCTATAACCTACATATCATCTTTAATTCATAATGCAGAACTTTATCGCGAAAGACGGATGAGCGAGCAATCCTCAACAGTGTTTTGTTCGCAAGCATGTTTGTCACGATCTTCACTATAAGATCTAAAAGGCCCGATCTGTTTATCACAACAATTCATATCTACGCGAAATCGCGCCTCAACCCACTAATAATCTCCTACAAAGAAGCTCTGTCTTATAATCCTCAAGCGAAGATCCAGCTTAGATGTGTCATGCGCCTCTTCCGGCGCTTACATATTCCGCTTCAGATTTGATGTTGCGATGGGCACAAAATCGGATTAAATATTTTGCTTCTTCAAAAGATACCCACAGAAAGTTAGTACAAACATCCCACTAAACGTGCCAACACCAGCTATTGCTTTTGCAGCTCTACGTCAACAATCGTCCCACACTGACTCCCAATACCGCAATACACTTTATTGTTATCTATCGCCGGATCCCTTAAAATACCCACAATCCCCTAACATGCCGTACCCAAGCCGCAACTTAATGTATCAAAAGATATGTTTACCAACCGCTTCTAGGTGAAAGGTTTTGGGAAATCCTCTTGAAGCGGACACAAACACGAAGCAAACCCTCCAAAACCATCTATCGATCCTACTTGTACTCGATCAAGTTTAAATAATATCTCCCTACCATGCCCCTATAAATAACTCTTTGTATTAACTACGCGACATCACATCTCATCTCATCTCTCAGTGAGTTTTAGGGCGTCTTTCCGTAGGACATAGTGCATTTATGTGCGTTAGACAGTCTTCTCTAAGTCCCACCAATTCTTACAGTCATTTCCATCAATAGATTTTTGATTGATTAAAAAGCACAAACAATTTATTCCATCAACTATCTTGAGCTTATATATAGGACATCCCACCTCCAAGCAAGAAATTCTTACAAGTCCCCCCATACATCAGACTCAATCTCTCAAACCTCATCAAGCACTCGCGCGATCTATCTCTGGCCAACGCTTCTCATCACACATATTCACCTGCAACACAAGATGATCATTAAAAATAAATGCCGTTGGATTACCGATATTTTAATACTACTCTTCCCTCTGTAAAACCACCCCCTAAAAAGACCACAAAACAAAACCGTACAACTACAAAATAGCCACCAATATAAATGGTGTTTTTGAGCTGTTTTTGTAGTATAGCGCATCAGTATTGATTAAAAGTTATAAAGAAAAAAATGGACAAACTATAAAAGACAAAGCCCGGCACCAAACACCCCAGCATCGGCAACCTGTAAAATCGAAGCTCCGCCAGCGACAACAGCGAAAAGAATAAGCTTCCCTAGAGAGACGTGTGACACATCATCGAGGCAATCTCTCTATATATACTAGCACCGGAGAGCCTCGGTAACCCATGCTCAAAAAGGGCCAGGCCCAACCCATTGTTAACTGCCCATCACACAATGCCTATAAGCCCAATAAAACCAAAATCAAAATAACATCTAAAAGTCTTGGTACAATATAGCAACCAACTGTCCCGCCTGCGAAAAAGAAATATACACACCCTCTTCCTATAGCAACCAACTCTCACAATCTCATTCTACCGATTTTGGAGAGCCAATTAAGGAAGCTACGTGGGCGGGAGCACTTGTAGCAAGAATTTTCAATTCAGTTATAACAAAATATCTAAGTGGAAATGATAGTCTTATTAATGAGGCCTATGAAGGAATCACACTTGTCCACGAATCTAACGGGCGGAATCCTGGATCCGCGCTCCTTTTTCCTTGGCCTCTGATTGGCTCCCTGAAGTTTGAAGCGCGGATTGGTAAGCAAAATTTTAACAGCGTTATCAACCATTACATCACACCATATATAATGTTAAATCACCATCAGCCTCTCAACCCCTACACCTACTATCATCAAGAGCACAAACACTTTCTCCTTTATATCCCCAATCTTTTCTTAGTTTAAAATTCTAGTCTTTATATATCTTTACTACTTTTTAATACACATTACCCCACACACGCCTCCTCTCACTCTCCCTGTTCCTCTCTACCTCTCTACTCTCTATCTTTGACCAACCAGTATCTTGGTTTCTTCTCGTCGAAGAACTATATTTGGGATTCTACTAATTCTCATGCTTTTTCTCCTTTTCTTTTCATGTACTTATCCCATAAAGCTACATTTTACTATTCAGTGCCGTTATTTCTCGTTTAGCCTTACTCATTCTCAAAAAGTTCTTTAAAGGAATTAGAAACAATGACTCCTAAAAAGACTATCCCAGCGTCCAAATCTCCGATACATAGTATTTTCATTTGTTCTTTCTTAATAGCATTTTCTTTTTTCTTTATTATTAAATAATAACGCGTACAATAAGATATTTCGAAGAATAGAGCTTATGGTCCTGTGCTATTCTCATTTTTCTGGTTGAAATACAACAGTTCATCGATTTTTATTGTTAAGCATAAAAGCCACCTTAAAACTGCTTATTTGGAATTTAATTCAGCAGCTTAAGTATGCTAAACTCCAACTTTGTTGGGTGCGTTCTTATTTGTAGCACTCTTATTCATTATCTATACACATCAAGTAGATTTTTATAATGATTTATGCTTGTATCTATGACACTTCCTAATCTCTTGTTCTCTTACATAGGAAGTCTCAAACTTTGAACCTATCTATTCCACCATATTTTGAGTGCTTATTTCATATTGTCTACTACAAGTCGTGTTAACGTATTTCTACGTTGTATCTACATCTCGTTTTCTAGCATCAATTATCCGTTCTAGCTTATGTGTTAGATTTTCCAAAATTTGACCCCCTAGTTTCCAATAATACAAATCCGCCTTCATATTTATTTATATTAACTTAAGTGGTAAATCAAATTGCATTATAGATTTTTCTCTATATAACGTTAAGTCAATAAGCCTATATTGAGAAATTGGTTTAAGGATTAAAAAAATGTTTTATTCTAGAATATTCTTTTACAAGTAGTTTTATTCAATAATTGTTTTTTCATGGCTTTTATCTTAATTGAGCTTAATCGAATTACTTATCTAGTTCTGGCTTTATTCGGGTTTTTTACTATGGAGATTAGCTATAATTATTTACTAGATTTTATAAGCTCTTTCCTAAAATTCCTACTGGGTGGCTTTCATTTGGATAAGAGGCAATTTTTCATATGACTTTATTTTTCATATTGATTGTGTTAGTTTAATTTGGGCCAGCGTTGATTTATATAATTCATATTGGGCCAGTTAGTTTGTATCCGAATTGGGGCATTTGGTTCATGTGACGTTGGGTTGGAATAGTAACTAATTGTTGAATTGAATCAATGATATGAAAACTGTTTTTAATCCTAACAGTTTATGTTTACTTGTTTGACTTTTTGGTACCGGTCCAACTCCACGAGCGCAAGTTTAATGGTTTTATTTTAGCTAGACCAACTTTGATTAGTTGTTTAGTTAAATAAATCGGGTGTATTCGTTTAAATTGCTGTCTCCATATTCGTCCATTTACTAATCCTTTTTCAATACTTAAATAGATTTATTTTACTTTTAGTAATATTTTTGCCTATTTAATTTTTTGTGCCATGTTTATGTAGATTTATTTTTGTTCGTTAAATCTATGTTTGTTAAATTGTATTTTCCGTTATGACTAGAGAGTAGTTTTAATTTGTTTGCGAAGTGAATTTTATGATTTTGAGAATTTAATGCGAGTTTAAAAAATTTAATAGTCATTAAATTTTCCAAATACATACCGTCATTTTACTTTTAATGCAATAAAAAATACTTGTCAATTTATTTTTTTTAAAGCCATTATTACATTACTTGTCATTTTAATTTCTTTGAAACTGTTTTCTAAGGATTTATTTTTATGTACTTGCAGTATTAAACCTATAGCCCTCAACTTAATGAACATTCACGTCCACTTTGTCAAGCATTTTTTCCATTTTTAGTATAATCTTTAAGTTTTTAATCATTGAATTTAATATAACGTTTAATTTTTTAGTATAAAAAAGTTTTAAAACCAAAACCAAAATATTTGTCATTTCAAGCATCAAACGTTAACGCTCTCGTGAATTTCATTCATCTCTACAGCCGTGGAAACGACGACTACGGCAAGAATAGACTATTATTTTTACCTCAAGTAATTGTCTTATTCAAACGGATACTCCTCTAATACATTTCACTATTTGGTATTTTCATAAATTTTATTATATATAATTTATATCAAATCAGTTTTTGGCGCCGATTCCGGGTGAGAGGTGTAATCTATTATACGAGATTTGTTTGTGTTCGCGGCCTTGAAAACCTTCCCTGTGAATATTGTTTCATTTATAAAAATAATAAAAACTACAAAAAAATATTTTTTTATATTTTTCATTTATTAGTAATATA
Organism: Tanacetum coccineum; assembly: GCA_026074375.1. Taxonomy (NCBI): domain Eukaryota; kingdom Viridiplantae; phylum Streptophyta; class Magnoliopsida; order Asterales; family Asteraceae; genus Tanacetum; species Tanacetum coccineum. Next base: position 56,866 of record BQNB010015441.1, read on the forward strand.
AAAGCTAAAAAAAACTGTCTATAAAAAAGAAATAAAATTACCAAGTCGTAAAAGGAAACACCAACTTTATGAATAACATTCAACTTACAGTATTATCCATTAAAATAATTATTCCCAACACCAAAGTTTCGAAAAAAAAAACTTTGCATTATTTGTGTTCACTTGCGCTAAAACGGCCTCACCTTTGAAAGTTAACCTTTAAAGCTTACCAGTGACGCATGAGTATGATTATTAGGGTTTAGAAGTTATTCATCATCGTTTTGTCCTTTAATAAAATAATGTTTTTTTTAAAAACTTAAAAAACCAAAAAACTAATCATCTTTTTCTTCTTAACCATTTAAATCTTTTCTTCTGTATCCTCTATATTTTATGGGGGGGGTTTTAATTCTTTCTTATGACGCCATTTAACCATCGTGAGTGGTACGAGGTTGTGGACAACCATGTGATGAACTTTTTTATTGTATCTATATACATGATCGCAGTGTGGGTGTATAATCTTCTACTTGGAAATTGTTTAAATGTACTTATTGTGATGAAAAATCAGTATCACTTGTTAATGGGTTGTGAGGCCCGTAAAGAGGATGATTATGTTCATTTTTTCGCTTCAAGAGATGGAAATTCTATTTGATTAAATCACAAATCCAAACTATTTTCAATGAATCTCAAAAAATTTTTACGACTACCCGCCACAACCCCAATTACGTGCAATACACTTGTGAGTTATGTGGGAACGTTGCCCAGCATGGCTAAGATTGTCCACCTCAAGTCCCGGTTTGACTACAATCAGTACCCTAGATTCCAATCAAAACCTTGATTATTTTCCACAAACTTAACCGAGTTTTCCACAGCAATGTCTTTGTTGTGAGAACTGCGGGAGTCCTCATGTGACTTTTCAGTGTCAACCGATGAACCAAGATTTCTATAATTCTAATCTTTTCGGTTTTGACCAATTTCAACTCCCACAGTTTCCCGTCAATGAATCCCCTTAAAAGACCATAATAGAAATTTTCAAGCTACGAGAAGACTTATGGAAGCTATATAAAGTCCCTTTTTAAAGGAGTAATGATCATATAGCCTCCTAATGAAAAGTGCATCTTTTTATTGCTAGCTGAGGAGAAGATTTCTTACGATTAAACAAACTATTGGAAGAAGAGCAAATCAACCTGAAGTTATGCAAGAAATGCTTTCTTAAACTCATGAATGATTTGCAAATTTTTAAAGGAATTCAACAAGAAAAGAAGGAGCCGGCAGCTCAAAGTTTTACTCCATATTGGGATTTTTCTATGATTTTTATGATTGAAGAAGCAGAGAATAAACTTTATGAAAGACTTTTGCACCTTCTTAGAGGAAGTTTTAGTCTATACCTTTTGGAAGTAACACCAAAAGGTTTATAATGATAGCTTGGGAGATAATATTGGTGAAATTTAAGCATGCTTGACGGACAAGCAATATCAAACAAAAGGATATTCTAAAAAAAAAAAAAAAAAAGAATTGAAGAGTAAACTCCTTTGAAGTTGTGCGAAATATTAATGAGATTGATCTACAGAATAATATTAAATGTCCAAGCTGGGAAACGACCAAACTTTTCTACGAACAAAGAACGATATGAGTAATATAATTATATACAGCAAAGCTATAAAAGCAATCACACCCACTTACCGATCGAGGACCCGATAACTCCTAAGTATGGGACGAGCATCTTGACACAAGTCCCAATGTTGTAGAGACCTTGTCTCAATCCCAAGTGAGCTTTAGGGTATTTTCGACGATACGTGTGATATGCCCATTGGTGAAGATTCTTCTACTTTTGATGCTTTGAGCGATTATTCTGAGATTTTATATGATTCTAACAATGACGGTACTTCAAGTGATGATAATGATTTTGAGGACATCGAGTACGTTGATGAATCACCTCCTGATTCTGAGCTCGTCAACTTAGAAGAGGTTAATGATATTGATCAAGAAGAAGAAAGAGATTGACTTAGAAGATATACCCCTTCAAATCCAAAGACTGTATGCTTCGTGAGAAATTGTTGAAAATAAATCGTCTTATTGCTAATATCAAATCTTTGAAAGACAATCCCTCTCCTGATCATGTGCTCAAGTCTCCCTCCTCTGTCCCTATCCCGCACGATTATGGTTCTTCTTTGAGGAGCCGATAACTTCTTTTCCTCATTTGGATAATTCTTTACCGAATTCAAGCTTTTGAGCGATGATACAAAGAAACGAAATTGCATACCACAACTCGTTCTGATTTTGTCCTCTGCCGGATTATGAAAGCATTTTCTATTCTATGGCAGATCATATTAAAGAGAAGAAGTAGTGACAAGAACCACTACTCCATGTTTGATATTTTTCAATATGAATTCGTTCAATCATTTGATCTTTCGATCGATTCGTTTCCTCCTGCCGATAGGAGTGATTTTTATCATGAGGAGTTCGCCAATTAACTCGCTTACATCATATCTCCACCAGAGTATGATTCGTTTCTTTTTGAGATTGAGCCCGATCAGGGTTGATTTGACAAAACGTTTGTTACAGAAATTGATACATTTCTTGTTCTGGAAGACCTCAATACCGGGTATTGAGAGTAATTTTGACTCCCAGGAAGAGTGAGATTGATTTTTTCCACAAAATGTGAAGATTTAAGAATTCCTTCACATTTGTAATTCGGGAACCTTTTTCTCCCGTTTTCTCACCTACCCTGCGATTCCCATTACTTCTTCTCCACCAGGAGTAAACACATTTTGACACCTGGCATCTCCACTTAGAGTCGGTAGCATCTCATCGGATGGGAGACTTTCATGGCTTTAAATTGTGTATCACAAACATTAATGAAAACCCGATTGAGATTTTCTCTTCCATTTTTTCTTCCCCATGAACAACCAAAATCGGTCGAGTCAAGCTATGTGAACTCGGTTTATCAAACCAAGCGTCTCCTATTTTCTTATCCTATTTTCTAACAATTATGTGGGCCCCTCGGCCTCTTTTCTTTTTCATGTTTTGTGTTTTGTGATTTTATGTCCAGGATACCCGGATTTTGAAGACTCTCGTGCTCATGGTTTTGTCCATTCATACATTCAAGCTTCAAATCCTCATCTTCATTTAGGGAATCCAATATCCTAATTTTATCGATTATCGTTTATCTTTAGCATAACTTAATCAAACATTTTTAATTTGCGTAAGATAACCCTTAATACTTGAAATTATGCCATTGAAATTATTAGGGGACAGTCCCTCACCTTAAGGACAATGTTTAAGTTTTAGTAGGGGGGATCTATCAATTTGATTATGACCTGCGACCGTTGTTTCTCACTACCCCGTTTCCCCACAAAATCTTTTTTAAATTTTAAGCTAATACTAGTTTTTATTAAAAAAATAATAGTTGACCACGAATGTAGGTTTTTCGTTGGTGAGAAAAGAAAATAAATTTTGACCCACCGATTTTTAATATCTTAGCTTTTCTCCTTAACTATAAATAGATTGATTTTTGCTAATCTTTTATACAAGGAGCTATAAAACGCAAGTATGCTTTAAAAAGTCAAGACTTTGCAAGTTCCCATAATTGATTTTAAATACGCGAAGATCAATTTATTGAGAAGTTGAGATTGTTGGCCAGTCTATTGTGACTTGTTAAATGCCGCACTTCACTCATTAGCTAAGTATACACGATTTTTCTTTCTTAGAATTTTAAATATGTGAAAGAACAAGAGATGACTAATAGTAAGTATAAGTTTTTGATTCCGCAAAACAAGAAAGTTGGAAATTCTATAAGGCTCATGAGTGTTAAATTGTCTTTTCCTCCTATTAGCTTGTTATCATCGTTTATATAAGTGTTGAATAAATAAATGTTGCTTTAGGTTTTTTGCGATCCATAGTTTTAGATCCTTTCGTGAATACCCTCAGGTGGAAAATAAGGTACACATCAAGGTTTGTCAGTGTTTGAGGGAAATAGACACCTGGACCATGGTCCGCTCTCATACCGATGTGTTGCGAGCTTTGTTAAAAGAAACCGCATGAACATGAAATTTGTTAATAATAATAAATGATGTAATAACCGTAAGCCGAAATAAGTACGCACTACCTTAATAATAAATATTTTGCTTATCCCTTAAAGAGCCTTAGGGTATATGGGGTAAGTAGAATCTAATAAGTGAAATTATAGCCATGTTCATTCCTTAAAGAGCCTTAGGGTATATGGAATGGATATTGTTGCTTAATTTTTGTCTTGTTTGTACCTTAAAGAGCCTTAGGGTATATGGTACAAATAAGATTGGTCCATTTATGTCTTAAAGAGCCTAAGGGTATATGACTTAAATGGTGCCTTGCTTAAGTAACCTAATAAAAAGCCAAATTTTGGTAACCTCAATGTGGACTTTAATCTTGATGACATTTGATCTTTTGAAAAGGGCTAGGAGCTAATTTTTGCGACTTTACCATTACGCTTTATTTTTGGAATTAATAAATATCGAAATAAAGTCTTAAAGAGCCTTCGGGTATATGACTTAAATAAAATCTTGAGATACAAAATTAGGGAATAAGGGAGGAAAAGTAAGTACACAATTAGCCTTTATGAGTAGTGTTAGCATCATAACTTGTATTTTGCAATGATCTTGTTTTTTAAGCTTGGCTTGGAGAGGTGAAAGTCGGGGACGATGAATTTATCCATTTGGACACTTTTTGTGCTTTTTGTTCATTGATCCTAAAAGTTATCAATGAATAATGAAAGCAGTACATTATGTCACACACGAATAAAGTATAAGTTGTAGTTAGGTTAAAAATTATAAAATTATAAAAATGAAAAAAGTTTTGAAAAATGGGAAAATGGGGTGTTTTATAGCTTGTGATTTCTTAACTTTCTCCACAAAAATCTTTGCTACTTTTCAAAGATTTAGTTTGGGGAAGTTTTGAGGTATTTGGTTATAGAGCATATAATATTGCGTGAGAACACGCAATCGCTTAGTTTGGGGAATTTTGATATGTGTGAAAACACATATCCGTTTTATGTCAAAAATGGCCCTAAAAAGACAAAATTGTGCTTTAAATGCTTGAATATTGCTTGTTTTGTCTTTATGATTGTGTAGGTACGGATATTGCAAAAATC
>BQNB010015441.1:62821-73271 GCA_026074375.1 Tanacetum coccineum
CGAGCTTCAACGATTCATTAATCATAATTCATCAGTAGAAACAATGAATACTCCATCAAAAGAAGATTTGGATGATTTGTTCGGTTTATGTTTGAAGAATATTTCGAGAAGACGTTTTCTGATACATCCATCAATTCTGCTATACAACCGACTCAAATTCATGAAGACTCACCTTCTACATCTTCAATTATTGTTGACGAACATGAGGCTCCTCCTATTGTGACTACATCTGATGAACAAACCTCTCCAATCTCTTTAACAAAGGCTGATGAATTCAATCAAGAAGATTCTGCTCATTCTGATGGTAATTCACAATTTGTTTCATATAATCCTCCAAGTCATGAGGAAATTGAGTCATCTACAACGAATCTAGAGTCATCAAATGTGCAGAATTTCCACCAAGTACAACCCTTAACACACATTTGGATAAAAGATCATCATCTAGACCAAGTTATTGGTGACCCATCCAAACCTGTCATGACTCGCCAACGGCTACACACAGATTCTGAGGTATGCATGTATGCATTAACAGTCAGCACTATTAAACTAAAGAATATCAAAGAAGCTATAGCATACCACAATTGGATTGAGTCCATGCAAGATGAGTTGAATCAATTTGAGAGACTTCAAGTTTGGGAACTCGTTCTGACGACCAGAAGGAAAGAATGTTATTGCACTCAAATGGCTTTAGAAGAACAAGTGTGATACTAAGAATATTGTAGTTCGGAACAAAATTCGTCTTGTGGCTAAAGGATACAAGCAGGAAGAAGGCATTGATTTTGAAGAATCATTTGCTCCGGTTGTTCGTCTTGAGGCCGTTCAGATGTTTTTTGCTTATAAGAATATTACAATCTTTCAAATGGATGTTAAAACGGCTTTTCTCAATGGTCCTCTGAAAGAAGAAGTTTATGTCAGCCAACCTGAAGGGTTTATTGATCTAGAATTTCCAGATCACGTCTACAGGTTGAAAAAAGCATTATACGGTCTCAAGCAAGCACCTCGTGCATGGTATGACAAATTATCTTCTTTTCTAATTGAACATGGGTTCACTAAAGGTATTATTGACCCAACTTTGTTCACACGACATCACGGGGAAGACATATTACTTGTTCAAGTATATGTTGACGATATTATTTTTGGTTCAACCAATCCAGATTTTTCAAAACGTTTTGCAAACCTAATGAAAAATAATTTTGAAATGTCGATGATGGGTGAACTAAAGTTCTTTCTTGGACTTCAAGTTCATCAATCTCCCCGTGGCATATTCATAAGTCAGTCACAATATGCAATTGAGTTGTTAAAGAAACATGGTCTAGATGAATGTGTCTCAATGAGTACACCTATGGCAACTGAGAGGCTGGATGCTGATTTACAAGGCACTCCTACTGATCAAACGACTTATCGTCGTATGATAGGAGGGCTTATGTACCTAACAGCCAGTCGTCCAGACATTGCTTTTGCTACTTTTGTATGTGCTCGTTATCAAGCACGTCCTACGGTCAAACACCTCAAAGAGGTTAAACGGATCTTTCGGTACCTGAGACAGTCCTATAACATGGGCCTATGGTATCCGAAGGATTCCGGATTTGAACTAATTGCATATTCAGATGCGGACCATGCAGGATGTAAAGATGATTGTAAAAGCACATCAGGAGGATTGCAATTTCTAGGTGGAAAGCTCGTGAGTTGGAGTTCAAAGAAACAAGATTGTACTGCGATGTCTACTGCTGAGGCTGAATATGTTTCCTTGTCTGCATGCTCCCATGGCCCGGGGGTTTGTACAAGTAATTTTGGATGGTACTCAAACTGCTAGACTATGGATCTAAGTACCAATCGGATTCTGATGTACCTGCGCTCGCCAGAGTGCCAGTTCTATTTCATGCAATCGGTCTAAAAATTCTAAGACTAAGACATTGGGGTACATCCGGTATATTTTATTAAAGAAGTGTTGAGAAGGGTACTGTGGAGAATTTACTTTGTCGGGACAGATAAAAACTTGCGGATCTATTTACTAGGCGCTTCCAAAAGAACGCTTTGGAGTATCTAGTTCATCGCATTGGTTGAGATGTATGACTCCAACTCAGTTGAAAAGCCTGACCCAAAGTTATCTTCTTGAAGCATACATCAAAACATGTAATAAATTTCAAAAACAAAAAAAAATTGAAAATTTTCAAAAATATAAAAAAAAATAAAAAAATTGACATATTTTTCAAAAAAAACACATAATTTAATAAGATCACATGATCTAAGGGGGAGTTCTTAAAATTTTCCATTCACATACATCATTTTGGAAATAAAATAAAAATCAATGAATCTCTCACACAGAATGATTGAAAACGTTATAGTTTCAAGGGTGGCGTTTTTATTTAAGCTATTTTCATTTTCGGACTAAGATACTTATACATTATTTCATTTCAAGGGGGAGTTTTTTTGAAAAGATTCATTTTTCAAGGGGAGTTGTGAAAAATTGAATAACAAATTTCAAACTCAAAAATGAAATCACAGGGGGCTAAAAGTGTCACTATTTAAAATCTTTTCGGGGCTATAAAGGAGGAAACTTTTCATTTTCTTTTTTTTCTAATTACCGAAATCCTTTGATCGAGTTTGAGAAGAAAATCAACGCAAGCCTTTTTGAGTTCATTACAACGATTACCACTTATTGTCTTTCTCAAACGTAAGTGGGTGAGACTAATCAAACTGTTAATTGATGTGTTTGCTTTATCGAATTTAACTCGAACAATTTTCGAAATTTACGAGTTGTGTTTTATCGAGTTTATGAAAATGATTGTAATCAAGGACGATCATATGCATAGATTATGTGGAAATACGTGATGAACATATTAGAAATGATTAACCAATCGTTTACATAGAAATTCGGATGTGTATGACGTTTACCGAGTTTGATGTTTATCGAGTTTAATCAATTGACTTCAGGTGGTAATCCGAAAATGATAATATAATACAATGGATTGAGTTTGGTTTTTCATATGTCAAAAAGAATCATTGTTTGTGAAACTCAGTAATAGTCAAAAAGTCAAACTCGGAAAGGTCAAAAAGTTCAATCGTATACTAAAAAGTTCAAAAAATTCCTGTGAAAGTACGTTTGTGGAAACGTGAAGTGTTTTGAGAAGAAACTAATGTTGAAGAATTCATGCTTATGATGTTTAATGCTTAAATGTCTGTGGAATAATAAGATCAGTTTCTCAAGTGTGGTGAATAATTTTGAAAAAGAAATCAAGTTTTTATGAATTCTGAGCTATGGGTCATATGTATCTATTCGTAATTGTTTAAGTGGACTAAGTCATGTCCGGTTTAGGCCGTTTTCTGCAATGAACAGAATGAGGAGTGAGTGACTTAGTGTCCATTCAATTATTGAATTAGATATGTTTGTCTTCATTGTTTAGGATTCATGACAAAAAGTGAAAGCAAAAGTTTTTATAACTTGAATCTGTTAATCCAAATCTCAATTGTTTAAGTGGACTAAGTCATGTTCGGCTTCGGCCGTTTTCTGCAATGAACATAATGAGGAGTGAGTGACTTAGTGTCCATTCAGTTGTGGGTTTGAGATTACTGTTCTTTGTTATCAATATAAAGAACAGTTTTGGTCAAAAAGATTTTGGAAAAGTTATCAACAATCTGTATCGTGTCAAAATGATACTCTTTCACAAAACAATTTTAAGAAGTTGAATTATTTCTCTTTAATTTTCATAAAAAAGAGGTCTTGATTAAATCAAAGAGAACATCTTCATCATTCTTGAAGTGTTTCCATGTCAAAAGAATTTCTAGTGAGGATTTCAAAAAAACAGAAATAGAGAGAAAATCCATACGTGAAAAAACAAATCAATGTATGTTCGAAAAAGAATTGCCAGAACATAAAAAAAGAATAAAAAGAATAAAGTGTATGACATGTGCTCGATAAAGCAAGAAAACAACACATGAGAAAGAAACAGATCAAAAATATGTTCAAAAATAATTGCCAGAACATATAAAAACAGGACAGAGGGAAAAAGACAAAAATGGGTCAAGTGAATTGTTTATTATCTACATCTCAATTGTTTCATTCAGTAACTCATTACTCGGCAACAACACACAACAGCCAACTGATGTTCATCCAGATGAACTGTGCCCTCCAAACAAAAGATATGATCTTATGGATGCTAACAAGAAAGTTGATCTCGAGCATGTGCAATGCCCACCGAAAAGCAAAATTCTGACGAATATCATCAAGAATCATCCATTACGATTCAGCATTGCAGCTTCTTCATCCGTACCATGGATTTATATGGCACAGTTCTAGCATACTTTGAGGAAGCGGATCAAAAGTATAGCTCAAGTTTCTGCTGGACAAGAAAGACTTATCTTACACTGGATGAACTTCAGAACATCTTTCATCTTCACAAGCAACTGAAAACAATATAATTCATTCGGTGCACCACCATTATTTTCTGACATGGTTCCATTCTACAAACAAGTATTGGGATTTACAATGGAGCTGAAGACATCATCAAGTTTCAAGACAACTGGTCTTCTGCAGCCATGGCAAACATTATGCAAGATATTCTCCAAATGCTTGACAACACGTGTCACTGGATGGGATCAACCGCCGTTGCAAATAATGCAAATGATGTATTGCTTTGTCAACAACATTCATGTGGATTATGCGGAGTTACTATGGGAAGGACTTTACTATTCGCTTCATCATCCAACATCTTCGATTCCATATCCAAGATTTACAAAGATCATTGTCAGTCATTACATGACTATCTTTCCTGAAATCTCAAGACGTGCTCGAGACAAGTATCACAATCTGAAAGATGATGATATCATGAAGAATATTTTTAATTCAGGAAGACACAAAGACAAAGTTGGGAAAGCAGTTACCAGCTTGGATGATCTTGAAGAAATGAAGCAAAACAGAGCCATTATAGGATGTATGCAGAGTTGTTTGGGGATAAGATGTTCTTTTGACTCAGTCACAACCGACAGAGTCTACCCAAGGAACGCATAGGACACCTAGCGCCCCTAGGTCACCTAACCCTAATAAAGAAGCAGCAGAGTCAAGTGCTCCAAGACGATCAACTGTGATTCATTTTCGTATCCCTGAAAGAGATCGCAGTCTTACTCACCAGCTCTCGTTCCAAATGTTGAACCAAGCAGTATGAGAGAATTTTACAGATACATTACAAGTTAGTTCTTGCGAGCCATAACCAAGTCGTGAAGGAGTCGGAAGCTATAGAAAATGTGGCAAGGTTGACGAGCACTTGATTGAAGGATTAAAAAGATGGTGGATGGACCAGAGCATGTTGTTGATGATAGTTCAATCCTAGGAATGCTGAATCAAATTATTCCGACACTTGGGATAGAGCCCTGGAGTAATAAGAAAGTCCGGAGAGTTGAGATTACTAAAGATAAGAGGTGGAGGTATAAGGAGACTCAATGGTGGATATTTACTAAAGTTGTGATACAGGAAATGTAAATGATGAAGATGAAGATATAACTGATGAGGTGTATGAATTAAAGAGAAGGGAGAAAGGGAAGATTGTAGAGGAGACTAGGAATTCACCAATCCCCACACCAATTAGATCTCCTAGGATTCATACTAATCTCGTATCTTCAGATACCGAGAAACTCCATGAATTGACGGATACTCATAATACATCATCATTAAGTTCACCTCACACAAATTTATCTAAAACGAATCGACTTCTATCATTGTTCAAGACAAAACCTACTCGCTTCAAATCTACAAGAGATTCTTTCAGGGAGTTACAGGACCTTATGGTTACTTGTTTGCACATCTACAAGCGAGATTCCTGCCAAGGAGTCATTCAATAGACTTCTGATATCTTAATGATGTAATGGTTGAGACATCTACCCACTATAGGTAGATAAACACATTAAGGAGAAAGTTATGAAGCAAGGTTCCTGAACAAGTTGAATTCAAGTTCCAAGAGTATGTTGCGGAAGGGTTGATTCAATAGAGAGGCCAAAAGGCTAAAGAGAGCGTCATAAGTGGACGGAAAGATTGATTGCTAAAGCGATTCTGATGGAACGTGGAAATATTCAGGCTCAAATTTCAACACAAATTGAGAATGCAATTGCCAATGTCATTCCTTCTCAAGTTGATGCATCCGTACGAAGTTATATGCCTGGACATATTCTTCATGTTCATCCGGCTCAATCACAAACATCCTCTGTTCCAGAACAACAATATCAATTGTACCTTGCTATGAAAGCTGATCCTTAATTGCAACAACAAGACATAGCAATATGGTTGGCTCTCCAGATGGAGTTTGAAAGAAATACGGTACCACAAACTGCATGTAGAACACTTGTCGTTCGCCCAAGAGATCAGGACGATCCTCATGATGATGCTCATCTTGAGGGGGAGAATAGTGCAAAGCGGCAAAAGACATCAGAGCATGAAGCTTATGTGTTTGGAGAGTCATCGTCTGGACAAGTTTTTCAAGAGGAACAAGCTCCATTAACTTCAGGTAATCAAGAGCAAGATGATGATTTTGATTTTTGGACTGACTCTTATGCTTCAGATGATGATGAAATACTAACGAAGCAAGTATCACAAGACATTATGGAAGAAGTATCGCTGACCATTGATGAAGCTAAGCTGAGAAAGATGGCTGATGAGATGTTGAGACAGAGTTGTACTTTTTGGAGATGAGAATCAGTATCACATCGATCAGAAATGATGAATTTCCTTGAAGTGTGACATTGTCTGGGGAGAGTAGAAAAGAAATTCTTGTCTCTCACATCCACGGAAAGACCACACCATTAGTTCATAGCTGTCAAAAAGATCCTGAAGCTCCAGTATTATCTCTGATTAATCAGGACCTTTTGTATTTGAAGAAAGGAAATTCTAGACCCGAGAAGATAGTCTGGTCCTTCACAAGTTTCCTGGGTTTATTTTTACATTGATATGATATGAAGAAACGAACTTCAGATGGGTGAATAAGTATTGTTCGAAAGTTTATCCTTATGTTAGTTGATGGTGTTGAAATTGGAAGAATCATCATGCGGAAGATTTTTACATAAGGTGAAACAGAAAGATCCTGGAAAACCACCCCCCCCCCCAGAAGAGTTTATTCGAACTCAAGTTATTCAAGTTGTCAAGACATACTGGGAATCTGGGTCATGAACATAAATTTATCACAAAGATGGTGCAAGAAGAGTAATAAGTACCTAGTGTCACTACTGACCCAAACTACAAGAATATCAATAGAATGATATTGAGGCATATTTACTTGTTGATTATGAATGGCAAGTTACCGGATTATGCAGATACATGATTGCTATGGTCTTTATCAGTATTCATTAAAAGTACAGTGATATGGGAAAGAGTGCTTGACTTCCAACTTGGAATTAAAAGCTATCAACAGAAAGTTAATCTCACTGCACCAACAATGACTTTCCTAGGAATTTAGATCCCTGAAATGTTCTCTATCATCTATGTTCCTTGTTGCATGGAATTTATTTACAAGATTAGCAAGAACGAGAAAACGGGCGATGAGACATTCATAATCCCATAAGTTTTTTTGATGCAACGTTAAATAGAGTGTTAGAAGGTCTGAAGAGTTATAATAATGATATCAAGTATGGGTATGTACAAAAAGATCTCACTAAAGGTGAAGTAGAGTACTTGAAGTTGTTTAAAGAAGAGATTGAAGAAAGATTAAAGCATCATAGACAGATGAGAAGATGGGAGATGTTCATGAATGGAAGACCACTTGGACCACGAAGAGAACGCCCTGAATAATTGACCCTTTGGGGGAGATTGTTTAGGATCATTAAAAGGTCGCTATGTGATTTTGTGTTATTTAGTCATTAGTCTTTCTTTTGTTAATGTCAAAGTAGTTTGTAATAAGGTGTATTATGCTAAAAGAATGAAATAGCATAATTACCAAAGTCTAGGGACTAGAAGTGATAAGTTAGGAAAATAAAGGAAGGGAAGCCTCCTTCCCTCACCTATAAATACCCCTCTAATCTTCATTAGAGGGTGATGGCTTGTAACTAACTCTTCCATTTTCCCTCCATTTTAATATCATTTGAAATTTGAATACTTGCTATCCTCTACTATTCTCTCTATGCTTTCATGATCGATATGTTTGATTCAAGATAAACGAGACCTATCATAATGTTTCCTGAAAAATTAACACTTTTCCTTGCCATATTTGAGAAAACCTTTTTAGTATGACATGGTGTCACATATGTATCATTAATAGGTTCTGGTAAATCTTTAAGCTGATTATTCAAAAAGAGTTGTAAAAACCTTGGATACATTAAAAACTTCTTTGAATCCAAGTTCCTTAACATACCATCAAAAATCAATTTAGAAAAATTAAATTTTTGACCCTTTGCCAAACATATAACTGCTGAAGCCAAATTAGTTGAAAACTCATTCCAGCCAGTTGATTTTGAACTTATACAATGAAGGATGGTATGTATTAGGAATTTCCATTGTGGAGAGAATGAACCTTTTTGAAAAGTAAGTTTTGTTGAAAGTTGTTCATACCCCATCAATGCAAGGTTTTCAAAAATATCATCATTTGTGAGGCAAGTAATACCATCCTCATCATCAAAGAGAAGATCATTCCTCACTGATGATTCTGATATTACTACTGCCTTGCCATCAACTATGGCATGTATTTGCTTCACTGAATTGACTATTTTGGAAGTGGCAGTATTCCAAAACTGTTCAATATAAGAAGCATAGATAGTGGGACTTACAGTGAGAGCATAGTTGATCGAACATGTAGAGAGGACGTCTACTATCTGATGAAATTTTTCATTCTCATCACTCTTTTCCAAATACGCGACCATGTTATGTTGGTTTACAAAAGCAAGATCAGCCATGAAGTATTGAATTTTGTCGGTGTAAAAATCGATTAGGGTTTGATGAATTATGAGAAATTGGTATTTGTGAAAGATATTATTTGATTAATAGGCTTATATAAGCACTAAAGAAAATTTAAGAGGAAAGTAGCCGTTAATTTGTCAAAAATTACCCCTGAATAGTATTTAGTAACGGTAACTTTTAGCAGCATTAAGTTAGGCTAGCAGTACTAAGTTTGTACTAGTAGTACTAACTTTCGCACTTATAGTTTTTAGCAAAATACCAGCCATCAATGGATTTGAGAATTCTTTACCAGTCGCCGTTTGCCCTGGAATAGCCAATTCTTTCTTGTCTGTTAGACATGATGAATTGATGACCATTTGTTATGTGGTAAAAACCAACATGTAAAACATTAGTAGTATTAACAAAGACACCAGCATTCACACTAAATCAGCATATCCATGATTAATCAAATAGCTCTAATCCTGCAAAATGTTAGTTCCAAACACAAAGAAACACAATCCAAAACATTTTGCATATTGCTCATAATAACTGACAGTATTAACTTTTAAGCTTAGCAGTACTAAGTATCAGTTACCATAATTAACCCATTTTCATCACTTGGCAGCTCTTGCACTCTATTCTAAGCATCCAAGATGTATAATCCGATGTACTTATACATATAGTTCCATATAGCCTTCCCTCAAACAAAGCTTCTATGTGTAGAATCAGCTGCACCAATTCACATATACAGCAGCACTAACTGAGCCTAGCAGCAGTAACATTTGTACTAGCAGTACAAAGTTTCACCTGACAGAATTAACTAAGCCCAGCAGTATTAAATAACTTGACATCATATTTACTTCTCAATACCAACTCGAACATCATATGTGTATAAGCCTTTGTACCTATATACAACTAACCTCCCCTTAATCCATGCTCTAAGGATGAAGCATACTAGTGCTTGCAACCAAAAAGTTAAACATCTTCTCATAAGAATCTCTGATGAAATGGTGTCTAATCTCTATGTGCTTGGTTTTAGAGTGAAACACTGGATTCTTTACAGTACAAATGGTGCTTTCATTATCAATTTAAATCTTGGTGTTCATAAAGTTGAACCCATAATCAATCATTTGATTTTGAATCCATAGCACCTGTCCACAGCAATTAGCAGCAGCAACATACTCTGCTTTAGTAGTAGAATTTGCAAATATAGTCTGCTTCTTACATTGCCATGAAGTCAACCTCTTGCCAAGAAATTGATAACCTCCTGTTGTGGATTTCCAGTCAAGGCTAGCTCCAACATAATCACTATCAGTAAAAGCTTCCAAGTCAAATGGTGAATCTCTAGGATACCAAAGGCCCAATTTAGGTTGACCTTTCAAGTATCTAAAGATCCTATTCACAGCTTGTGCAACCAGTCTTACCTTGTTTCTAATGACAATTCCTTTTTCATCTTTCTTGTTTCTAAAGACCCATTTTGTTCCAATGGCCCTCTTGCCATTAGGTAGATTTACCAATGTCCAAACCTTCTGAAGTTGAAATTGTAGAAGCTCCTCTTGCATTGCTTCTATCTAGCTTGGATCTTCCAGAGCTTGAATC